>BSBM01000057.1:24625000-24852500 GCA_027924585.1 Larix kaempferi | reverse complement strand
TCACCCACTTATCGCTTTCTCCGCCAATCTAGACTATAAAATTACAAGATTATACAAATATTAAAACGCATCTTATCTTAACCCACTTATCATTATATATGGAAGCGAACTGCTATTACCCATTCATCACAGAAATCGCATAGCAGAGCGTAGTTTTATAATACACAGATAGAGAGCCCGAAGTTATGGCCCAGATTTCTGAATCTGTTTCCACCATTTTGAACGATGAATCTTCCGTCGCTCGACGCATTGCCAATCATCACGGAAATGTCTGGGACGACAGTGTCATACAATGTCTCAATTCCGCCTATGGGGTATCTTGGAAGCTATCTCTATCGTTGTCATCTGCTCTTTGTTTGCTTTTAGTTTTCCTTTTGTTGTTAGCGTTGACATTTATGTTTCTTGAATTGCATTGCACTGTAATCAGGCACCTGCGTATCACGAACGCGTTGAGAGGCTTATTGAGGAGATCAAGCATTTACTTCTCACTGAAATGGAAGATACCAATCTTGATTTAATCAAACGTCTTCAGATTGTTGACACATTAGAATGCTTTGGAATTGATCGACATTTTCAACACGAAATAAAAACAGCTGCTCTCGATTACGTCTACAGGTTACGCATTTCTACATGACGCATGAATGAATTTAATTTAGCGTTTACATATATCTGTACAATTTTAGTAAAGCTGATTCATGAGCTCAGCAGATGTTGGAACGAAAGAGGAATCGGCGTGGGATCAAGGGATTCCCTCACTAAAGATCTTAACGCTACAGCTTTAGGATTTCGCGCTCTCCGACTGCATCGATATAACGTATCCTCAGGTGATATATAAACTGCAATTGATTTTCGATTTGGTGTTAAGGTACAATATATTCTTTCATATTGAGGTGCACTAGATTGATTGATGATACATCCACTAAATGTGCGAAGTACCTTTGAATTTGTGCAAAAAGGTCAACGGGATATTTCCTCAAAATTTTCTTTGGTTTAGTTCGATACTTATATTACGAAGCTTCGAAACAGGAGTGTTGGAGAATTTCAAGAATGAGCACGGAAAGTTCTTCTGCAATTTCAGTGGTGATGAACGAGTGAGAAGCATGTTGTCGTTACTTCGGGCTTCAGAGATTTCATTACCCGGAGAAAAAGTGATGGAAGAAGCCAAGGCATTCACAAGAGAATATCTAAATCAAGTTTTAGCTGGAAGCGGGGATGTGACGGACGTGGATCAGAGCCTTTTGAGAGAGGTAACTAACACTTTTTCAAGCTCTTACGGAAAATAAAGAAAGAATTTGATTGGATGAGTGTTGTAGAGAAGATTTGATTTCATGCGTGTCGTATAGGTGAAGTACGCATTGGAGTTTCCATGGCATTGCAGTGTGCCCAGATGGGAGGCAAGGAGCTTTATTGAAATCTATTCACAAAATCACTCCTGGCTCAAGTAATTGCGTATTTACCTTGTTGCTATATTTTATTTTCTATATTTCAAGCATCCATTAGAAAGAGATACAGTTTATTACAAGGTAGTAGTTTATTTTCTTATTCCGTAAACCCTTTTGCCGCTTTTTTAGGTCGAAAATCAATCAAAAAATTTTGGAATTAGCCAAATTGGACTTCAATATCCTGCAATGCATCTATCAGAAAGAGACACAGTATTTTTCAAGGTAGTAATCGATACTTGTTGTTTATTGCGTACAGGTTTTTGACACTTCTTTCTTTTATATATTTTCACACATCCATTCGTTTCTTTTATCTTAGATTGTCAATTTTGGGGATCGTGGTTACAGATGACCTTTTGCGATAATATAAATGTCCTGCGTAGGTGGTGGAGCGACTCAGACATAGCGCAGCTGAATTTCTACAGGAAGCGTCACGTGGAATATTATTTTTGGTCGGTTATAGGCGTTCTCGAGCCCGAATTTTCCCAAAGCAGAATTGCCTTCGCAAAAATAGCTACCGTGGGAACTGTTCTAGATGACATCTGTGATACTCACGGAACCTTGGACGAAGTCAGAACCATTACGGAGGCAGTCAGACGGTGAACACAAATTGCGAATTGATTAATTTCTACTTCCGTGCATAAATGCAGAGCACCTTTTATATGAAGATTTTCATTTTTATTGTTGATTGTGGCATTTTCAGATGGGATCTTTCGTTGATAGATGACCTTCCAGAGAAGATAAAAATTGCATTGCAATTCTTCTTCAATACAGCGAACGAATTGGCTGTTGAAGTCCTGAAAAAGCAAGAGCGGGATATGACGGCCATATTACAAGATTGCGTATGTGCTTTGTGAAGAAATATGATTTTATAGAGGGAATAGTTTAATGGACTGTTATTTGTTGAATGAAATTGACTAAAAATGCCATTTATTTTATATATATATATAATTTGTAAATGGCCACATAACCATTAACGTACTTTTACTGGTTACATGTTTAGTGGAAGAGATTTCTCGAGGCTTATCTTCAAGAAGCGGAATGGATAGCAACTGGGCGTGTGCCCACTTTTAATGAGTACATAAAAAATGCCCGCGCTAGCACAGGGATGTGTATTGCGAATTTGATTCCGCTTCTGTTGATGGGTGAGCTTCTCCCGGACAACATTCTGGAGCAAATACATTCTCCATCTAAGATCCAGGAGCTCTCAGAATTGACGATCAGACTCACCGATGACTTGAGAGATTTCGAGGTATTTAGAATCTAAATTTACAATTATTTTAACAGTGTTTACGCAAGATCAGATGCATAACATTAGGTACGAAATACTCACATAATTTCCTCATTTGTCTTCAACTATGGCAATGAAGGAGGAGAAGGAACGTGGGGAGATAGCTTCAATTGTGGAGTGTTATATGAAAGAGAATCCTGGATCTACACTGGAAAATGCTTTAAATCACATAAAAGACATCCTTCATCATTCCCTAGAGGAATTGAATAGGGAGTTTATGAAGCAGGACAGTGTACCATTGTGTTGCAAGAAGTTCAGTTTCAATATAGCACGAGGCATTCAATTCCTCTACAAATACGGAGACGGCATATGCATTTCTGACAAGGAAGTAAAGGAGCAGATAATCAAAATCCTCGTGGAGCAAGTGCCTATTGAGGAATACTGATGACCCGGTAGCTGTGTATGGCCATATATTAAATAAGTGGCGCATAATGAGACTTAGAAGTGGCCGTAGTTTGTCTAGGTTCTGCGAACTTGCCGAGGGACATTGTTTCCCCACAAATTGCATATATCAAGTCAGGACCGATTTCCTTCTATGTTGTTCTGTGCTTTATGATATTGAATTAGCAACTTCGTGTTCACGATGGGTGGTTCACAAATATGTAAACTACAAATTCTCTAGTAATGCGTACTATCTTCTTTATCGTCTTTCTTCGGGATTGTAATCATCATAATTTTTATTGACCAAATTCTCTAGTGTCATGTTTTTTTATGGTATTAGTTTTATAATGTATACTTGTCTTTATTCGGCATTGTCTTTATAATTCAAGAATCTCCAAAACTCAGCAATTTCACCTAGGGATTGTTAACCCCTACGTTCATAAGCTTAACCAACTGAGTTTACAAACTCATAAAATAGAGCATAACATAAACTTTATTCACTCTGTATTCAACTCTGTCTCTATAAATCACGATTTCAATGCTAGTATATATAGTGGTTCAACCTAATTGAACATTAAATATTAAATGACCTTTCATAACAAAATCTTATCTGCAAAAACTAAATGCTTTGTTCTGTTGCATCCTTGAGCAGTTAAATATCTGACTATAGATGCCTCTTCAAAACTCGATATGCTGCAACAGAGTTTCTAAATGTCGCTTCAACCTTAATGAATAATCAGTTTGACGGTGGAGGCCTCCTTAGTAATTTGAATAGTCAACAAAATCAGATTGGTTTGTCTAATGGCCTTTCAAAAATATAATACATTAAATCTGGGCGGTGCTTGTCTTTTTGTGATTCTGGCGGCCATCTTATCAGACAGTGGAGTAATTAACCGTTTCCAACATTCTTCCCCTTAATTACTACATTCAAAAAAAAAAACTTTGTATCAAAAGATTTATGTTGCAGCTTACAAACTCCAATGTTTTTTCTATGAAACTCAAACAACTCTTTTCCCAGAGGTTTTGTAAATAGGTTTGCAAACTGATTTCATTCTTCTTTATCAATTCTGGAATGAAATGATACCTTGTATCAATATGCTTACTTCTTTTATGAAAGACATGATTTCTTGATAGTGCAATGGCTCATTTGTTGTCACAAAAAATCTAAGTTGCTTCATCTTGTTCATGTTGCAACTCAGAAAGAGTTCTTCTCATCCACATAGTTTGACATGCAGTTGCTGTTGCTGCAACATACTCTGCCTCAGCAGAGGATAGTGTCACTATGGGCTACTTCTTTGAAGCCCATGCTACTGATACCGATCCAAAACTGAATACATATCCAGATGTACTCTTTCTATCATCTGTTGAACCTGCAAAATCACTGTCAATATATCCATTCAACTTAAAATTTGAGTTTGATGTATACTAGATACTAAACTTTGTTGTTCCAGCAATATATCTCAAGGTCCTCTTTCCAGCTTGCCAGTGGGTGTTTTTTGGAGACTCCATAAATCTTGAAATCATACTTACTGCAAACACTATATCAGGTCTTGTTGCAGTCAAGTTCATGAGACTTCCTACCAGTTGCTTATACAATGTTGGATCAACTTTTGACCAATCATCCTCCTTACGGAGTTTTGTACCAGTTGTAATTGGAGTTACAACTGGCTTTCAATTCATCATTCTGAATCTTTCAAGTACATCATTTGCATACTTTGTTTGATTTATAAAAATACTATTGTCAGATTGAGTTAGTTCAACACCAAGAAAATATTTCATCATTCCTAAATTAGTCATCTCAAATTTTGTTTTCATGGCTTTCTTAAACTCATCTACTGAAAGATCTCCAGTGAAGATCAAATTATCAACATATAAGCAAACAATCAATATTTTACCTTCTTGATTTACCTTTGTATACAAGGTTGGCTCACTTGGACTTCTGCTGAATCCTTCACTATTCAAATATTCATCAATCTTGTTGTACCATACTCTAGGTGCCTGCTTCAATCCATACAATGCTTTCTTTAATCTGTAAACTTTGTCATCTTGTCCATCAATTTCATATCCAGGAGGTTGTCTCACATAAACCTCTTCTTCTAAAGATCCATTAAAAAACGCAGACATTACATCCATTTGATATACATACCATTTATTGTGAGCAGCAATACCTAATACCATCCTTACCGTATCAAGTTTGGCTACAGATGCAAATGTCTCATTATAGTCGATACCAGGTTGTTGACTAAACCCCTGAGCTACAAGTCTTGCTTTGTATTTTTCAACTTCACCATCGGAATTTAACTTAGCCTTATAAATCCATTTGACACCAATACAATTTTTATTATCAGGCAAATCTACAAGATACCAAGTATTATTGCTTTCTATGGCATCAATTTCTTCATCCATTGCTTTTATCCTAACATAATTTTTAACTGCTTCATCAAAACTTACAGGATCACATGCTACTAATGCAAAATTTAAAACTTGATCTACTTCTTCATTTTGCTCATATAGTTCTCTTAAACTTCTAGTCTTCTGACCTCTAACTCGGTTTCTTAATGAAGCTAATGTAGGATTTGATTCATTACTTACATCTGATCTTGTTCCTTTCCGTCCATCAACACTTGATGGTTCACCACGTTCTTGAGTTATGGGTGTTCTGGCAGGTGTTCTTACTATTGGTGTAGGTATTTGTGGAGTTAACTGTCCTCCATGTATGCCCTGTTCATCTTCTTCATCTTCTGCGTGATATGTAACAGCGTCCTCTGCAACCAACTTATCTATGTTACCATCCCATGCTTCTTCTTCCTTAAACATCACATCTTTGTTGATGACATACTTCTTGGTGATTGGATTATAGAGTCTATATGCTTTAGATTCTTCACTATATCCAACAAAAATACATTTCTCACTTTTGCCATCTAAATTTCTCCTCATCTCTTCAGGTACATGTGCATAATCTACACAACCAAAAATTCTTAAATGAGATATGCTGCTACACTTACCATTCCATGCTTGTTGTGGAACTCGATCCTTCACGCTCTTAGTTGGGCTTCTGTTCAGAATGTACACAGCGCAGGTAACAACGTATCCCCAATATTCATCTGAAAGATGCTTCTCCTTCATCATACTTCGAGCCATGTTGATAATGGTTTGATTCTTTCTTTCTGCTACTCCGTTTTGCTGTGGAGTGTAGTGAGCAGTAAATTGTCTTTTAATTCCATGATATTTACAAAATTTCACAAACTCATTCAACATATACTCACCTCCTCTATCTGATCTAAAGACTTTAATACATCTGTCACTCTCCTTTTCAACCATAGCTTTAAAACTTTTAAACACATCAAAAGCTTGAGATTTCTATTTCAACAAATACACCTAAGTTTTTCGACTGAAATCATCAATGAAAGTCATAAAATAAATATTACTAGTCAAGGAAGGTATTTGCATCGGTCCACACAAATTTGTGTGTACCAGCTCCAATGGTGCTTCCTCTGTATGAAACTCTAGATACAAATTTCTCTCTATGATTCTTTCCCAATATGCAACTCTCACATGAGCTTGTTGGCTACTGGATACTGGGAAACCCTTTTACCATCTGCTTCTTCTGTAGAAAAGATAAGCCACCAAACTGTAAATGGCCATACCTCAAATTCCATAACCATGATTGATCTAAACTCTTAGTTTTATAAGCATTCAAAGAGTTAGTCAAATCATTCCTCATAATCAACGAAAACATTCTATTCTTTGTCATCTCTACTCTGGCTATCAACTGCTTACTTGGATATTTGTCATAAATAGTACATACCTTGTTCTTAAAGAACACTCTGTACTTATTCTCTAACAACTGTCCCACACTCAATAAATTACAAGTTAAACTAGGAACATAATAAACATCATGAATTGTTCTTCTTTTACCATTCTTGGCATATACAACAATCACACCATTACCATAAAATTTTACCTTACTATAATTACCTAACTTCACTTCAGACTGAATGCTTGTATCTAGATTTAGAAATAACTCCTTATTTCCAGTCATGTGATTGCTGCATGCGTTGTCCAAGAACCATATATCCTTTGAACTTTCCTGGGTGACATTACAAGTCAAAAACATAGGTTTCTCTTCATTTTCAGCTTCCTCTGTAATGTGTGTAGACAACTTACTAGAATCTACTTGCTTCTTCCAACACTTATTAGCAAAATGCCCAAATTTCTTATAATAGAAACATTGAACTTTAGATCTATCATACCTTTGATTTCTTGGCTGCCACGTTTTGCTGCTACTCCCCCTTACGCTAAGAGTATTCTGTTGTAACTTCTCTCTAGATTCTGAATCATTTCTGTTGTCACTATGATTAACAATTCGACCTCCTCTTCCTCTACTACTAGACCTTCCTCTATCTCTGCCTCTAGTAACATGTAACTGAGATTTAAAAGCATTTTCTAATGGATTATCATCATACTTGTTCATTCTTGATTCATGAGCAATCAAAGAACTAGTCATCTCATCAATGTGCATTTGACTGAGATCTTTAAACTCTTCAATGGGAACAACCACTACTTCAAACTTCTTTGGTAAACATCTCAGCAATTTCTCAATCACACGTTGATCTGAGAGGTCTTCACCATACTATCTCAGCTGGTTTACTATGTTCATAACTTGAGTCATAAAATTATCAACAGTTTCACTTTCCTTCATCTTCAAATTCTCAAAGTCCCTTCTCAAGTTCTGCAACTTAACATTCTTCACCTTGGTCACACCTTGATAGCAAGTTTCAAGAGTGTCCCAAGCTTTCTTCGAAGACTCAGCACTTGATATCTTCGGAAATATGGATTCATTTAGGCCTTCCTGAATAAGACCAAGAGATTTGTTGTCCTTCTTCCTATTCTCCTTCAACAGAACACGCTTAACATTTGATAGAGCCAATTCAACCGCTTGATCAGTTGGCTCTGGATAGCCAATCGTAACAAACTCCCAAAGATCCTGAGCACGCAGGATAGTTCTCATCTTAGTAAACCATGTGTCATAATTCCTCTCATTCAACATAGGAATTTGTGGCTGCACTACACTTCTGTTAGTAGCCATCTCAAATTAAATTCCAAATTACTCTTAAACAGAAAAAACGAGAAATAAAACTTAACCACGCTCTGATACCACTGAGGAAAGGCAGGGAGGTGTTGTTCTTACTTTAGCAACACACACGAATCTCCAAAACTCAGCAATTTCACCTACAGGACTGTTGCAGCTGACTGTTTCAACTAACAGTCACCTACAGGACTGTTGCAGCTGAGTGTTACGGCTACGTTATGATGACCCCTGCATTCATAAACTTAACCAGTATTCTTCTTCAACATTTAAACACATTTAACACACAAAATAACACTAATATCCTCACTTGCTACAACACAATATAACTTCAAAATAATTCTAAGTTTACAAACTCATAAAATAGAGCATAACAGAAACACAGAAAAAATTATGGGTTTAACATAAAGGGTTTAACATAAACTGTATTCACTCTGTATTCAACTCTGTCTCTATAAATCACGATTACAATGCTGAGTATATATAGTGGTTCAACCTAATTGAACATTAAATACTAAATGACCTTTCATAACAAAATCTTATTTGCAAAAACTAAATGCTCTATTTTGTTGCATCCTTGAGCAGTTAAATATCTGATTGTAGATGCCTCTTCAAAACTTGATATGTTGCAACAGAGTTTCTGAATGTCGTTTCAACCTTAATGAATAAATCAGTTTAACGGTGGAGGCCTCTTCAGTAATTTGAACAGTTAACAAAATCAGATTTGGTTTGTCTAATGACCTTTGAAAAATATAATACATTAAATCTGGGCGATGCTTGTCTTTTTGTGATTTCGACGGCCATCTTATCAGACGGTGGAGTAATTAACCGTTTCCAACAATATCTATTATAGTTTAAATTTTATTATAGTTTAAATTATAATTAGTACATGCAGGAGAATTTCGGTGCAATCATAAACAACAGACTTGCATTGACTTAGATTTAAATTTGGATAGGGAAGGAAGATGACAACACTTCCAAACCACTTATCCAATTTATACTCGCAGGATTGATTTTATTATAATAATTTTAAAATTAATTGTTTAATATTAATTTTATTTTATAGAAATTTAAATAATAATAATAAATTAATTATATATTTTTAATATTTTGATTTTATGTTAAAAGAAATTGGAGTTTTTTTTTTAATTTTTATAATTTTAATAAATTAAGAGGTAAATAATAATGATGAAATTGAAATTTAATGGGAATATATTGCGAAATGAAAGTGTTAATACTATGTAAGTGTCATTTGAACGTTACAAATATAGTGCTTCACTCATAGTGTTTCAGGGTAGTGATTCTCTTATTCCGTGCTGGGTCTTAACAGAATGTATTCTCGACATCCACATTTAATTATAAACACAATTATAAATATTTATAATTAGTATAGATCCATTTTAAACCTAGATTTATCAAGGCGTCAAGAGGGATCGAATTTATTGAGGTGTAATTCATTTTAATAATATTAAATTAAAGAATTGTTTTATAGGTAGACATTGATTTTTTTAATTACTTTTCATAATTTTTTATTTTATGAGTCGACATGAACTTTTTTTAATTACTTTTTATTTTTGGTAATGTTATGTTACGTTACATTACCTTATGTGGACATATTAATGTACACATAGAATATATATATTGATGTTTATTTTATGCAATGTACTTCTAATTATGTTGATCATTGGAAAAATAATGGATGATAATCATAGATCTGATTATCCTCTGGTCTGAAAACCCCTACTAGAAACCCTAGATTTGATTATCCTCTGGTGTGAAATCCCCTACTAGAATGGATAGAATAAAGGAATGGGACTAGAGTTTGGCTAGTCATTTTTTACGGCTAGCTTAGTACCAACTAGTATAAAAAAGTGGGAATTTTTTTCAATTCCATTTTTTCAAAAGATCTCTTCTAAGGTGGTGGTTTCTCAGATTCGGTTTAATCTTCTCAGTTTTATTTTCGTGGGATTCAAACAACATCCTACTTGTTATTATCTGCTGAACGGGAACATTGTCTCTTGGGTTTAACCCTAGTCTTTGTTGTTTTTGACATAGTTTCTTTAAACTTGTGAGGTCTTTTTATGTGACGGTATTGTGGTTTTGTACGGGAGACCATCCTTTTAACCGTTTTTGAAGTTTTGGATTTTTTACCTTTATTTTTTGAAAAGATGGTTTCAACGGTGGACACACTTGGGAGTTGTCATAGACAACTATCGAGATGCGATCCATTAAATGTTTCTGAAGATGGGAAAGACACCTTCTCTCTTCCAGAACATGAAAAGAAGGTTGGTTTGACTGGGACTCGAGCCAGGGCTCGACGCAGAACCAAGGCCTATAAAGGCTTAGGTGAAAGAACTAAATATTTACTTGGAAAATATATAAACATGGATCGTGTTGAGGTGCTTGCAAATAGGGCTCTTGTGGGGAAAATTAAAGCTGCGCAGGTTTCTCAACTGGAATTGGTGGACTAGGTAAATAAAAATTGGACTCCTTGTGAAGATGCTCATAGTAGATCCAAGAGATGATGTAAACCTCACAATGAAAGAATTTAGGAATAACAGAAGAAGAATAGAGCAACAGAACATAGATCCAATGGAGCTTAGATAGAGGCAGAATAATTTCACATGTTACATTAATCTGAATAGTAAAACAGTAATTATACAATGCACAAGATTCGAATACCAAGGGTGTAATTCGAATTAGCTTGCATTGAGAGATCAAAATATCACTGGAGTGTCATCGGATCACAACTAGAAGTCTATCTCATCATCGGTGGAGTCATCAATGCATAAGTAACTGTCAACCATCAGTCAAACTGAGTCAAACTGAGTGTGGTAGGTGTAACTGAGTGTAACTGGCACATGGAGGCACTAACTGAATGAAGGAGGCTCAGTGGAGGGCACATGAGGAGCTAACTGAAGTCAGAATAAGTATTCTAGTCTCACTGGAGGTCCATCGGAGTGATACAGTCAGTTGAGAGTCAGTCTAGCCTTAAATCAAGGAAGGAACTGATGATAACTCAACTAACTGAAGTACAACTGAATGGTAGGTGAGAGAGGGCGAGTAGCTTCCTTAAATCAAGGAGGAAGGGCACACTAAGCTCTAGGAGGGCTAAAACTGATCTAAGAGAAGCTCCCCGGGCTACTAATTGAGGGCTAGGTGCTGGGACTGATAACTGGGATGCATGCAATTGCATGCATGCATAACTGAAAATGTAAAAAAGAATAATGCTGGTAGGACTAGGATGGAGTATAGGAATATCCTAACACCCCCCTTAATCCATCCTGGGCCTTGGTAACTAGGACCAAAGGTCACCCATACAATCAAAATAAATGATAGAAAAATAAAGAACTATCCATAAACCGAGGAAATGGGGAAAAACTCATGGGAAAAATACCCCCCCTCAAAAGAATAGTAAATAACTCAAGGAACCATCATACTAAGCAGAAAAGAAGAAAACTTTCCTCAGTGAAAACTTTTGCAAAAAAATTGGCAAGTTGATCCTATGTAGGATGCCAAAGCAGGTGTTAGTGACCAAAATGTAATGGGATTTTGAGAGCGTTTTCATCTCTCTTTGTTTGATTTATTACTTTCTTCCATCCTTTGGCCAGTGTCTTATCCATCATGTTCTTCATCAAACTCCGGGTGATTGATTTTGCTTAGCCACATTCCAAGTCATATTATATCATCCAATATGCTAACTACATATTCAAGTTTCAAGCCAGGAGTCACATAGCAACCAAGAAACAAGTTGACAAAAGGTCATGAGTTAACTCATAGCTCATTCATGAAACTGCGCCATATGTCCAAAAACTAAGCCCAACGCAAATTCCAAGTCTACCATACACACTATAGCTCATCGATATACTATGAGAATGTTGGCGTTTATAAAATCCATAACATTTAAACATCTGATATATGTGGGGTTTAGTCCCTGAGGAAATAAAAAAATAAAAAAAAAACAGACAACTGCCAAATAACCAATTTCCAACTAGATGAATGTGTGCACAGCTGTCTAATGGTGAATGTAGCCTGGTTGTTCGAATGTTTGACAGGTTGAAAGCACATGGCCACAACTGAAAGCCATGAATAGGTGTAAGTGCCGAATTCATTATCTCCAAATTGAAAGGTATCTAGATATCGTGCCATTTGCAGGCTTTGAAGATTGCAGAGGATCCTTCATCATTGGTGGAACTAGATATAAGCAGAGAATTGTGCAAAAAGGGGTTCATCTGATTGTCTATGAGATGAGCAAGAGAATGCTCTGCAAAGGTTGTGCGTAGATGAAAAAATAAAAAGGGTTTGGTCTTCCTTAAAAGTGCAGGTCATTCTCAGGAAAATCATATTCATTATAACATAGATCTTGTAGTCGTTCTTTCTTAAATATATCAGTTCAAAGAAGGTGAAATTCTAGCCATAAACCCCATAGTAAGGATTGATGGTGTTGATAGTCCTCTACAACTGCCATGAACTGAAATGATAACATGCTTCATTGGAGAAAGATTATTTTTATTTTCTGAGATAGAGAAGAAGTAATTTTGTTGTTTGTATAGACTTAATGGAGTTTATATGTAGCTAAGAGACAGCGTGGGCATCTTGGTACATATTGGATAGCGTAAGGCATCAATATTTAGAATAGAGGCAACATGAGCACTCTTCACTTAAGTAAAAGTCGTCTACATGATTTTTGCATTGACTACTTGATTGGACTGTAAACAATCGCTATCAGCTTGTAGTATCATTTATGTGTATGTTATTCATCAAAACACAGGTTGTGCAAGCTTTTTAGAGGTCACATGGTCACTACAGAAGACTTAAAGGAGTAGCCCTAAAAAATCAGCAAGTTGGGAGAAAACGCATTTTTTGCAACTTTGTGAACTTTTATAAAGCAAACTTATTGGTGGCTTAGGCAGACATTTCAACTGTTCATTAGCCACCGAAAAAAAATCTTCTGGTGGATTACAGGCTCGGATCTTGGATTCCCTAGCCACCGAAGAACAGAACAGGGAAGAGAAGCATATTTTTGCACAGATCTGACTTTTGCTGATCCAAACACCTCGAGGATGATTTCTAGTGCTAGAGAATAATTAAGGGCATCAATATTAAGGTTCTGTTTCAGTTTTGGAGGTGCCAACGAGGTGAATAAGATCAGATTTCTTGTCTATTTTTGCGTAAAAAATGACCTATTTTGCTAAGGTGTCAATTTCGAATTCTCCATCAGTCTCTAAGGATCTATTGCAGTTGTCGAAGACCCTGAAGATCAGTTGAAGATATTGTTTTGACCATTAAAATAGGATCTTTTCCTAGTTTATTGTAGTCTGTTTTTAATTGTCTATCTTTAGTAAAACAGATCCATTTTCTTAGGATCTGGAACTATCATGTAAAGGCTATAAAGCCTAAAACTTCAGAAGAACTAATGGTTCGATTTTGGATATTGGCACACATATTGTACTTTTTCAGACTTCTCATTATATATCATAATCTAAGCTTCTTTGTCCTATGATGTTCAGTTTCACTTATTGTCCATTCTATGCTTGTATTTGAATGAGTGTTTCATTTCTTTAAGCTGATTCGGTGTCTGAGAATTGTCATCTTTTCATTACACTGATTGACTAAGTTGTGCAAGTATCATTTGCTTATAACATTGGCCATTCATATATGTTGCTTATGTATGTTTTTGCTGATGATATAAGATCTGTCCATCCATATATTTTATCCAAAACCCCTGAACAAAGTTGGTTAAAATCTTTGTCCATTGATATATCTATGCATGCTTTGATTTAGTAAAACCTTGTGTTAGTCATCCGACTTGATCCAATTGAGAAAATCATTAAGTTACTAGGCATCTTCGAGCTGCAATCTAGAAGAGTTTCCTGGAGAGATAACATTTTTGCGCCGTTGCCGGGGAGAGGAGATTGAAGCTCAACTTCCCTGGGAGACGACATAGATCCAGGTTTGATGATAGACAAAGTTTGGACACTAGTTTGGTTGTAATAATCTATCTGGCGACTCCATGAAGGATGGATTCAGTGGTGACTCCACAATATTTAGATGTCAAAAGCATTTGTTGTTCTTTTGGATTGGAGGTTTGCACCTCTTGACTTCTCTTCAGTTCCTGGTTTCCCACATCCAGTACTTAATATATCAGAATGGGGAGATTTTCTGCCTATCTTCAGAGAGGAGAAAGAAGACAATCCTGCAGAACACCTCCTCAAGTTTCATGAATGCATGGATCTATTAGATTTGCAGCATGAAGATGTTCATGCATTCATTGTATGGTGATGCACGTCAGTGGTATTTTTCTTTACCTCCTTCCAGCATTTCATCATTGAAGGATTTTCACAAAGCATTCACTGAGCACTACAAAAGGTATTTTTTAGATGATTTTGCATTTGATAATTGCTGCTATGAATATAAATTTACATTATACGGTTGAGGATGTAAATAGAGAAGGATCTCTCCCTCACAATATGCAGCAGCCCTTAAATGATCTTTAGAATGATAACCATAGTATAGATGCTTTTGAAATTGTATCAAATGCCTCTGCTGACTTATGGTGTAAAAAAGATCAGTTTGTCCCCTTTGAAAACCATGAAGGTGATTATCAGATTGACATATTAGCAGGTGACAAATCTGGATCTGCAACAGATACTAAGAGCATCCCTCCGTTTTCTGATTTACAGACACTGGAATATTGTAGCAGATACGAAGAGGAAGATGATGAGCTGAGAAGTCTAGATCAACAGTTCATCATGGATTCTTCTCGGACAGAGATTAAACAATCTGTTTTCAGCATTGAGATTTGTGAAGGAAAATAGCAGCAACATTTCTTTCAGTTGGAACAACAGCATAGAGAGGTATTCCTTTATGGTTTTGATGACCCTCTTGCAATTTTTTTGGAATCCCTGAGCAACATAAATATCGAAATATTTTTGTCAGACGAAGGATAGTTCTGTCATCTTTTCAAATTATATTTCTGCATGACATGGCTTTCATCATTTTTCGGGTCAATATCAAGAACATGTTTAGTAAATCAGTTTGTGATATGGCTCATTGGAAGCATGAGTTCACTTGATAAGAAACAATAAAATGGTTAGAGTAGGAGTATATAAGAGAATAAGCTCTTCCTATGAGCAGGTAGATCATGTTCAGTTTTTGATTTCTTGAATAAGCAGAGTAGGCTACAGGCAGGCTACAGGTTAGCAGAAGATCAGTTGCACAGGCTAAATGACTCCATAGCCCAATGGAAAAGGCGACTGGAACTACTAGGTTCTAGGAGCCTCGCAGGGAGGTCTCCATCCCAGTTGGAGCCAGATGTTAGTGACCAAAATGTAATGGGATTTTGAGAGCATTTTCATCTCTCTTTGTTTGATTTATTATTTTCTTCCGTCCTTTGGCCAGTGTCTTATCCATCAAGTTCTTCATCAAACTCCAGGTGATTGATTTTGCTTAGCCACATTCCAAGTCATATTATATCATCCAATATGCTGACTACATATTCAAGTTTCAAGCCACGAGTCACATACCAACCAAGAAACAAGTTGACAAAAGGTCGTTAGTTAACTCATAGCTCATTCATGAAACTGCACCATATGTCCAAAAACTAAGCCCAGCGCAAATGCCAAGTCTACCATACACACTACAGCTCATTGATATACTATGAGAATGTTGGCGTTTATAAAATCCATAACATTTAGACATACGATATATGTAGGGTTTAGTCCCTGAGGAAATAAAAATAGATAAATAAAATAGACAGCTGCCAAATACCCGATTTCCAAGCAGATAAATGTGTGCACAGCTGTCTAATGGTGAGTGTAGCATGGTTGTTCGAATGTTTGACAGGTTGAAAGCACATGGCCATGACCGAAAGCCACGAACAGGTGCAAGCACCAAATTCATTGTCTCCAAAATGAAGGGTATATAGATATCGTGCCATTTGCAGGCTTTGAAGATTGCAGAGGATCCTTCATCATCGGTGGAACTAGATATAAGTAGAGAATTGTGATATCTGAATATGTTCATCTACTTCTTGACGCATCAAATTTTGTAAACATTTATGCACAAAATCTTCCTCATTTGTGCAAAAAGGGTTTCATCTGATTGTCTATGAGACGAGCAAGAGAATGCTCTGCAAAGGTTGCGTGTAGATGAAAAAATAAAAAGGGTTTGGTCTTCCTTAAAAGTGCAGGTCATTCTCAGGAAAATCATATTCGTTATAACAGAGATCTTGTAGTCATTCTTTCTTAAATATATCAGTTCAAAGAAGGTGAAATTCTACCCATAAACCCCATAGCAAATATTGATGGTGTTGATAGTCCTCTACAACTGCCATGAACTGAAATGATAATAGGGTTCATTGGAGAAAGATTATTTTTATTTTCTGAGATAGAGAAGAAGTAATTTTGTTGTTTGTACAGACTTAATGGATTTTATATGCAGCTAAGAGACATCATGGGCATCTTGGTACATATTGGATAGCGTAAGGCATCAATATTTAGAATAGAGCCAACATGAGCACTCTTCACTTAAGTAAAAGCTGTCTACATGATTTCTGCATTGACTACTTGATTGGACTGTAAACAATTGCTATCAGCTTGTAGTATCATTTCTGGGTATGTTATTCATCAAAACATAGGCTTTGCAAGCTGTTTAGAGGTCACATGGTCACTACAAAAGACTTAAAGGAGCAGCCCTAAAAAATCAATAAGTTGGGAGAAAATGCATTTTTTGCAACTTTGTGAACTTTTATAAAGCAGACTTTTTGGTGGCTTAGGCGGACATTTCAACTATTCATTAGCCACCGAAAACAAAGCTTTTGGTGGCTTACAGGCTCGGATCTTGGCTTCCCTAGCCACCGAAGTACAGAACAAGGCAGAGAAGCATTTTTTTGCACAGATTTGACTTTTGCTGATCCAAACACCTCGAGGATGATTTCTAATGCTAGATAATAATTAAGGGCATCAATATTAAGGTTCTGTTTCAGTTTTGGAGGTGTAAGCGAGGTGAATAAGATCATATTTCTTGTCTATTTTTGGGTAAAAAATGACCTATTTTGCCAAGGCGGCAATTTCAAATTCTCCATCAGTCTCTAAGGATCTATTGCAGCTGTCGAAGACCCTGAATATCAGTTGAAGATATTGTTTTGACCATTAAAATAGGATCTTTTCCTAGTTTATTATAGTCTGTTTTTAATTGTCTATCTTTAGTAAAGCAGATCCATTTTCTTAGGATCTGGAACTATCATGTAAAGGCTATAAAGCCTAAAAATTCAGAAGAACTAATGGTTCGATTTTGGATATTGGCACACATATTGTACTTTTTCAGACTTCTCATTATATATCATAATCTAAGCTTCTTTGTCCTATGATGTTCAGTTTCACTTATTGTCCATTCTATGCTTGTATTTGAATGAGTGTTTCATTTCTTTAAGCTGATCTGGTGTCTGAGAATTGTCATCTTTTCATTACACTGATTGACTGAGTTGTGCAAGTATCATTTGCTTATAACATTGGCCATTCATATATATTGCTTACATATGTTTCTGTTGATGATATAAGATCTATCCATCCATATATTTTATCCAGAACCCCTAAACAGAGTTGGTTAAAAGCCTTGTCCATTGATATATCTATGCATGCTTTGATTTAGTAAAACCTTGTGTTAGTCATCCGACTTGATCCAATTGAGAAAATCATTAAGTTACCAGGCATCTTCGAGCTGCAACCTAGAAGAGTTTCCTGCAACCTAAAGTTGAGTTCTATCTTAGGGGAAAAAGAGCACTAGACATTAGACATAACTCTGTTGTAGGAATTAATAGTTATGTGCAAAATCAGAGGCCTTCTACTTGCATTCAAGAACCTCTTTTCTCTAAGGAAAATCAGGGTTTCAATGCTTTTGATAAAATCTCTGAAAACCACTCTCCCTTGAAATCGGTGGGGTATTTAGGGTGTGAATTTTCTTTTTGAAAAACCGGGGTCATAATGAAAAATTGCTTCAATAGGAGGTTTTTCATAAGCATTAGGGTTTACCTCTATTGATATTGGGGGATTGGATGGGACTAGTTTGGTGGAAGAGTCTTGTTTTAGAAAATCCCCAATACAGGTATACTCTGTTAGACCTTCTCAAAACCCAGAAGTTGTCCCCGTTTCCTCTATTAAACACCAAGATGTTACCATACACAAGAAAAACAATTCGATGGAAAATAATCTTTCACAAGACACCTTAGTAAATGATGGGGTTGGGAATGCTTTTGTTCCACTCTCGGTAAGATTAAATGATGCTGGAAAAAATATGCCCACAAGTTCCATAGTTTCTTCTCCATGAACCCTTAGAGATGGCATGGCCAAGGTTAGGGTTTCTTAATGTATTTTCTATCATTAAACATCAGGGGAGTAAGAGGAGTTGGTAAAGCTAAGGCTCTCTCCCATCTCTTTAAAAGTACTAGCTTTGATTTGATTCTATTGCAAGAAACTATGTGCACAACACATCAAGTTATTGAGGCCATTTCAAAATTATTTCCGGATTGGGAATTTTCGGCCCTTGATTATATGGTACTATCGGGTGGTACTATATCTGGTTGGAACCTAAGAGCTATGAATATGAATCCCTACTATACTGCTGGGGGCATTCTCTTAGAAGGGCGTTTTCTAGAAAATAACCTAATGTTTTCTATATTAAATGTGTATGGACCGTATAATAATAGGGAGTCTTTTTGGTCAAACCTTGTGAATTGTGGGTTTCTACATATCCCTAATCTAATTGTGGCTGGTGATTTAAACTCCACCATGTCTGCTGAAGAAATTTGGGGATCAAATGCTAGATTGGATCCACTAGCATATTTTTTGCTCAAAGTTTATGGAAAACACCAACCTTTTGGATATTGTCCCAATTAAAATGGGTCTGACTTGGGTTAACGGTAGGACTGGGGAGGCCTCTATCATCAAGCAATTGGATAGGTTATTAATGAAACAATCTTTAGCTCACCCTTTACAGAGATACCGATCTTGGGAGATAAAAAAAATATTTCAAGCCATTTTCCTATTGTCCTTCAACTGGATGGTTTAAAAACAAATAATTTTTTCCCCTTTAAGTTCAATAATATGTGGATAAAGGATGATAGCTTTGGCACCATTGTTAGAGACTTTTGGGAGTCTTCACTTGTTTCAAGGGAGGAAAAACCTATGGTAAGACTCATTCAAAAACTAGAATTCTTAAAAAAAGATATATTCAATGGGAAAATGAAAAGGAGGTGGAAAGGGAGAGGGACCTGAAAAATATTGAATCCAACATAAAGCTTTTTTATGACAGAAATCCTTATTGTATTTTCCTGGAGGAAGAAAAAGAGGAGTTAGCTGCTTTAGAAAGAATAAAGCGGGAGTTACAGCTACATGAAGAGATGATATGGGGACAAAAAAGTAGAGCCACTTGGATTGTTTTGGGAGATGACAATACGGGATTTTTTCATAGTTTTCCACATATAGAAGGAATGTAAACGTTATTTGGGACCTGTAAGTGGAAAATGGACATATTATTATAGAAGATAAAGCTTTAAAAGAAGCGTCTATTTCACATTTCAAAAAATAATTTGAAGATCACGGTAGGAGTGAAATTGGTGCACAAATTTAAATAATAAAACATTTTCCTACTTTATTTTCTAGAGAAGAAGGAGAAGTTATCGGGGCTCTGGTTAAATTGGGGGAAGTCGAATCCACCCTAAATTTATTTGCAAATGACAAAATCCCTGGTCTAGATGGATGGGCTGTTGAGATTTTTACTACTTTCTTTGATATAATGGGGCACAATTTATTATATATGGTTGAGTAGTCAAGGATGGAAGAGTTCATCTCTAGGAAACTAAATAAAGCTTACATTTCCCTCATCCCGAAGAATAATAATCCATAAAGTTTCAATTATTACTGGCCAATTGCTTTATGCAATCTTGCATACAAACTTATCACTAAGATCATTGCAATGATATTGAAACCAAAAATTTCTAAGTTATTATCTAAGGAACAATTTGGTTTTCAGGCAAATCGACAAATTTTGGATGCAGTAGGAATTTAGAAGGAGTGTACACATTCTATAAAATTGAATAATTTGGATGTTATTATTCTCAAGATGGATTTAGTTAAAGCATATGATAGAGTTAATTGGTTTATCTTAGACTAATACTCCTGCAAATCGTTCTTTCTGTGGAGGTGGAAAACTGGATTTTTGCATCTGTGTCATAAGGGAATTTTGTTGTTCTTATAAATGGGACACCCACAAATTTATTTCAAAGTTAAAGGGGGCTTCGACAGGGTTGTCCTATGTCCCCTTTTTTGATCCTCCCTGCTATAGAAGGTCTCAGCAAAATGATTCTTGCTGCCAGGAAAGATAAGAAAATCCATGGTGTTAAAATTGCAAAATCTGTTTTCATTTCTCACATTTTTTTTGTTGATGATGTTATACTTTTTGGAAGGGGTTCTTCGAAGGAATGGAAATATTTTTAAGATATGTTAAACATTTTCTACCTTGGATCAGGTATGAAGATTAGTCATACAAAATCAACTATCATCCATTACAACTTGGAAGAACATGCTTTGAACGTGATTCTGAGACTCTTTCCTTACAATACCTCACATCTAAATGAGGGATTCAAATACTTGGGCTATAATTTAAAGCCAAATTGTTACAGAAAATAGGATTGGATGTGGTTACTTCAGAAATTTGAAAGAAGAATTGGGAATTGGACTTTTCGATTGCTCTCTTTGGTTGGTCGGCTGGAATCCGGTCCTGATAGGTATTCTAGTGTATTGGTTCTCTTTAACGGATGTTCCAAGGTCTATCATTACCCTTCTCAGAAGAAGGATGCTCAATTTCCTATGGTTAGGATCTGGGGATGGTAAAAAAATACATCTCGTAAATTGGAAAAAACTTTCAATGCGAAAAAGGAATGGTGGATGGAACATAATCAATTTGGAATGGTTTTGCAATGATGTCAAAATGAAAAGCATGTGGAGAGGAATTCTTGGCACTAGCATGTGGAGTTCAGTTTTAAATGAAAAATATTTAAAAACAATTTTTTTTCGATTGGATTAGAAATCCCAATGCCTCTATGAGTAGATCCTCAAATTTTTGGTTGAGATTCTTAAAATTGTATAAGTGGATAAGTCAAAAAATTGCATGGAGAATTGACTTGGGGGAAATGATTAAAGTGGGTATCAACCCGATGGTAGGATTGGAAGATAGTTTCAGGCTCTCTGAAGATATTCTAGAATACTTAAGTGAGATTGGTTACACTATACTCTCACAAATTAAAAAACCTCCTTAGATTCATCACTCCAACTCCTACTGGTACTCTACTACCCATTTGGGTTCAAATGTGGCTTGGAATGCTGAATGGGAGAGGTACACAGGGTATTCAAAGAAGGAATTAAAATTCGACCTGTAAGGGATGAAATTGTTTGGGTTGATGAAACATTTACTGGTCATATTACGGCAAGATAAAATTATATGTCCATTATTGTTGATGAATTAGTCACTGTCCCAAATTGGTTGTTCGAAAAAGTATGGAAAAGGATGGTTCGACATAAGTTAAAATGTTTCCCTTGGCTTATGTTGAATAATTCTATTCTTACATGCGATAATCTAGTTCATAGAGGATGGAATGGGCCAAACCGTTGCAAAATCTATTGGAAGGATGCTAAATACGTGGATCACATTTTTATCCACTGCAATTTCTCCAAATTAATTTGGCATAATGTATGTTCTGAGTTAAATTTAAAATTGGCTTGGCGGATGATGACACTAGAAAAAAATTCCATTTTTGTTATAAAGAGATTCCTAACCATTATACTCTTCCAGTGTTTTTTTTTTGGATAATCTGGTGATCCAGGAGGATATTGGTAGCCACCCGCCTATTCCACTTGGATCCCCACCATTGTTTCTTCAGTTTTTCAGTTTCCTTAATTGTAGCACAATTTACTATTTTTGGCAGTTTTCGGGTCCTAAACTTCCGGAGCCGTTTTGAGACCCTAAACAACATTTTTTCAGCATCTGATGGTTGGAAAAACATTGAGTTTGTTTTGGATGTAGTCCTTGAATATATCTTTCTAATGATGTATAATGTGCATCAAACGGAGGTAGTATGCCAAAGTCACGACCCCGGGAAATTGATGTACCAAGTTACCCAATGGGGCCCATATTATGGCATTTCACCTCCTAGGGTTAGGTTTTCAGATGTGTAGGGTTTCCCTTGTTTCTCAATAATATATAGGCCTTCGAGCCTCATTGTAACACTGAGTTCAGAGGCATGTAGCTGCCACATCTCTTCTCAGAGATAAGCTACCAGCACTCTAGCTAGTTTATTTCCATCCTGTATGTAAACAAGTTTCAGTTCTTTGCATAATGAAATGAAGTGTTATTTGCGCTGCATCTTTGTTTTTATGGGTATTTGTGTATTCTGTTGCATTCCTGCATAAATCCGGAGCATCTGGATTATTAGAAACAATTCCATTTTTTAGGAAAACGACCATCTCTTTACTTAGGTCCTGTCCTAATTTTGAATTTGTATAGGGAATATATTCCTACTACGGATTGTATCAAAAGAGGAGATGCTTATCAAATGTTACAGATTTAAAGGGGGCTTGTGCGTTCTTCGACGAAGCTGCAGAGAATGGCTTATACGCAGTGGGTGTAAAATTTTATATAAACACTGAACATAATTTCTTTTTAAAGTTAAGTGCAGGTCATGGTTCAAATACCAAAGCGGAATTACTCTTGATATGGTGTCTTCTCAAATTTGGGCTATTTGTGGGTGTTCCTTCATTAAAGGTCTTCTGAGACTCCTCTATTATCGTGAATTGGGTAAACCAAAAGCTCAACCTACTGGTTTTTGAAATACACTAATTGATATGGAGAACAAAAATCTACCTAGAATCTTTTGAAGATTTGTTTATCTCACATATCTTTAGAGAGCACAATAAAGATGTGGATCTTTTATCAAAGGAATCTTTGTAGAAGAGGGAAGTCTATCTTGCTTGGGAAGAATATGTCAAGAACAAGCTCAAAGACAAAGGTTCTACATAGTTTTTTGATTAATATTCCTGTGATGTCTGGAAATTTTGGACAATTCTTTTTTGTCTTAGTCCTGAAGCATTTATTTTCTTGATGAGTGTGGCTCTGTATAGCTACATGTATGTTTTGTTTTGACATTTTTTGGCGTTTTTTTGGAGGATTGACATAATATAAATATGTTATCCTCTTAGCTAGTTATTGTACTCTTTTATTCTCCTTCTGAATAAAAAGAGTATGTGATTTTTTTCTTCTTGAAAAAAAAAACATTACCTTATGGGACAACATCTCCCCCATACTAGGCCGGTAGAGCACACCTCGCTCCTCTCGGTGAAATCAATGATTAACACCTTTCATTATGAAAATTTATAATTATTATAGAGTTCTTATTTATATAATGTTGACCCCTAATGTTATAAACAAAACCTTATTTGATAAATACATTTATTTATATAATGTTCACCCCTAAAATTATAAACAAAACCTTGTTTTATAAATACATTTATTTGACCATATATATATATATATTCTTTCCCTAGCCAATGAGTGTTAGAAAAACAGGATCGTGGAGCAATAACAATAAACAGAAATGAAAATATAATCACACATACACATTACAAGAGAGACACAAATATATCATGGTTCACCCAAGATGGGCTACGTCCACACTGAAGTTGCCAGTCCTTATTATTATACCGTCCAACAAAGTGAAGGGATACAACCTGCAACACAACTGCTGCACTTCCTCTTTACTGTCTCACGGTCTCTCTTCATGATATCAAAGATCTCTACAATGCATAATACCTAATACATCAACCCTAGCCGTGTTACAATGTATTTCTTTTATAAGGGAAATATAATGGGAAAATACCATGGGTTACCCAAAACCATGGGCCCGAAAACTCTTGGCGAAAACAACCCCAAAATGTTTTCTTGGGGGATCCGCCCCTGAACCCTAAGGTTAGGGAGTGAATGTACAATCCTGTGAGGTGCACAGCTAAGACAATATCATCTATGAGACCGGAAGATCTGGCTCCACAACCAACAATCTCCCACTTGGATACTGATCACAACAACACCACTGTTGATGTACTTGCTGGACCTTAGAATTGGCAACTTTCTCATCTTCACCTTCATGCTAGAAGGCCAAATGAAACCAATTAGGAACTCAGTTTCTCTCTGGTCACTACCTTTGTGAACCTGTCTGCAGGATTCTAGCTAGTATGTATCTTTTCCAGCTTCAACAGTTCATCTTCCAGAACAGAGCGTATGAAATGGTACTGGAGCTGTATATGTTTAGTCCTGGAATGGAATGCTGAGTTATTTGCAAGATGAATGGCACTTTGGTTGTCACTATACAACCTGCTATCCTTCTGCTTCTTACCCACTTCCTCCATAAACCTCTGCAACCAAATCATTTATTTACTAGCCTCTGTAACAACAACATACTCTGCTTCCATTGTTGAAAGTGCAACAACCTTTTTCAATCTCAAAATCCAACTTACTGTTATTCCACCTACAGTAAACACATACCTTGTGGTGCTCCTCCTGCTATCCTTATCACCTGCCATATCTGCATCAACATATCCCTGTAGAACAATGTCTGAACCTCCAAAACATAATGCCTGAGTGGTAGTACCTCTCAAATACCTGAGAATCCACTGTACTGCCTTCCAATGTTCTTTACCTAGATTGTTCATATATCTGCTCACAACTCCCACTGCATGTGCAATATCTAGTCTTATGCACACCATGGCATACATCAAGCTGCCAACTGCTGATTGATAGAGAATCTTGGACATGTAATTTGTCTCTTCCTATGTCTTGGGACACATTTCCTTACTTATTTTGAAATGGCTGGCCAAAGGTGTACTAACTGGTTTTGCAATCTACATTCTGAACCTCTCCAACACCTTTTGTATGTACTCACCCTGAGACAATGTCAATTTGTGATTTTTTCTGTCTCTTGTTATTCTCATACCAAGGATTTGCTTTGTAGCACCCAAATCCTTCATCGCAAATGAATTAGCTAACTTCCTTTTAAGCACATTTATATCCTCCATGTTATACCCTGCAACAAGCATGTCATCCACATACAATAACAAGATAATATAACTTCCATTATCTAGCCTCTTAAAATAAACACAGTGGTCAAAATGACATCTACTATAACCTTGTTCTATCGTAAACCTGCCAAATTTTAAATACCACTGCCTTGGAGCTTGCTTCAAGCCATACAAGCTCTTTTTCAACCTGCATACCAAGTTCTCCTTACCTTTGACCTCATACACTTGTGGTTGCTGCATATATATCTCTTCCTCCAAATCCCCATGGGGAAAGGATGTTTTTACATCTAACTGTTCAAGATGCAAATATTCTACCGCCACTAGACTTAAGATAGTCCTAATTGAAGTCATCTTAACAACAAGAGAAAATATTTCGTCAAAATATATACCTTTCTTCTGTGCAAACCCCTTTACAACAAGTCTTGCCTTATACCACTTCTTACCTCCTTCTTCTTCCTTCAACTTGTAAATCCATTTGTTCTGCAATGTTCTTTTACCAGTAGGAAACTAAACCAAATCCCAAGTCTGGTTTCCTACCAATGAGTCCATCTCCTCATTCATGCCTTGCTCCCACTTCTTTTTAGTTTCCACCTGCATTACTTCTTCATTACACTCTGGTTCACCAGCATCAGTCATCAATAAATAATACATTGAAGGAGAGTATCGTTCAGGGAGTCTACTTAACCTGGTAGATATTCTTGCAGTTGCAGGAGTTTTAGGCACTTGCTACTGTTCTTGATTTTCTGGCACCTTTAGAACTTCATTTTCTTTAATTTCGTCAAGTACTTTGTACTCTGTGTTTTCCTTTTCCTGTTTCTTTCTCTGCAACTGATCTTTATACATGACCTTTTCATTGAATATCACATCTCTACTCCTAATGATTTTGTTATTTTCATAATCCCATAAGCGATAACCAAAATCATCAACCCCATATCCAATAAAGGTACAGTTTTTGGATTTAGCTTCAAGCTTTGTTTTATTATCTTTATCAATATGGACAAATGCTTCACAACCAAACATTCTCAGAAATGAGTAGTTTAACTTTTTATCGGTCCATGCCTCCTCTGGAATACCACCATTCAAATCACTTGAAGGTCCTTTGTTTATTAAATAAACAGTAGTATTTACAGCATCCGCCCAAAACTGTAAGGGCAACCCTGCATGCAATCTCATACACCTTGCACGCTCCATGATCATTCTATGCATCCTTTCTGACACACCATTTTCTTGTGGTGTTCCTGGGACTGTCTTCTCTCTACGAATCCCATGGTATGAACAATAACTATCAAACTCCATGCCGCAGTACTCACCTCCATTATCAGATCTGAGACACTTCAACCTTTTTCCAGTCTCATTCTCAACCAAAGCTTTCCACTTCTTAAAAGTAACAAACACATTAGATTTCTATCTAATGCAATAAACCCAAGTTTTCCTAGTTGCATAATCAATAAATGTAACATAATAATAAGAGCCACCAAGAGATTGTAACTGAGCAGGTCCCCATACATCTGTATGCACAAGCTCTAACTTTTCATTCTTCTTCTGTTTCCCAACCCTGAAAAATCTAGCTCTCTTATGTTTTCCATAAACACAGTTCTCACAGAATTCCAAACTTACCTGCTTCAAATCTAGTAGCAACTTCCTTTAGTGGAGAATCTGCATCCCCTTCTCACTCATGTGGCCAAGCCTATGATGACACAATGCTGTATCTGTTCCTTTGGAAGCTAAAGAGATAGAATGGTTAGTATTATGAGGACATAAATACAACATACCTACCTTGTCTCTTTTTGCTATAACCATTTATCCTTTAGTGATCTTCCACCACTTTTCTCCAAATGTAGATAGACAACCACCATCTCCCAACTACCTTGTTGAGATCATATTTCTTTTCATAACAGGAATATGCCTTACATCTTTCAACAGCCAATCAGTTCCATTCTTAACTTTTATCCATACCTTACCCATTCCAACAATTTTACATGGCATATCATCACCCACTAAAACATGTCCAAAATCTCCTGGAACATAATCATGAAAGTATTTCCTATGGGGTCTAGCATGACATGAAGCCCCTGAATCTACTACCCAATAATCACTAGTATTATCTAATGCAATAATCACTAGTATTATCTAATGCAAGTTTCCTGCTGTGCAACTCCTTTCTCCTTTAGAGATCCAGAATATGAAGATGTCTGATACCGATCATTTAAATGAGTTTAATATAGTTACAAATCAACTAAGTTCTATATGTGTGAAATTTGATGATCAGGTTAGTGCTCTTCTAATCTTGGGTTCATTACCAGGAAGCTGGAATAGCTTGGTCATGGCTGTAAGTAACTCTGTCTCTGGTTCAAACACCTTGAAATTTGATGACGTTATTGGTGTTATTCTTAGCAAGGAAATGCGAATAAAAAGCACAGGAGAGACATCAGGTAATGCGTTGACCATGGACAGTAGGGGAAGACAAAAGGAGAGAGGAAAGAGCCAAGGTAATCGTGGCAAGTCTAAAATGGGCAGATCCAAGTCCAGACTGAAAAAAATAGAGTGTTGGAACTATGAAAAGAAAGGACATCTGAAGAAACACTTCTATCTCTCTCTTTTTCCCCATGGCCCATCACCCTACATGCCCTATATCTCTAAACCACCCCCCTCTTTCTCCTAATACCCCTCCCCCCTACCACTAACCTCCCCCCCCTTCTCTCTCTCTCTCTCCCTCTCCCTCCCTTACCTCCCATTCATCACCCTCCTACTGCTAGCTGCTACTATATATCTCTCTCATCCACACCTCTAACCACCCTTCCTCTCTCTCTTTCTCTGTATATATATATATATATATCCCTTTTCTCCCTACCCTTAACCACCCACTCACAATATACCTCTCTTCCTTACTCCTCCCTACCCTTATCCACCCACTTACTCTCGCTCTTTCTATATCTCACTTAGTCCTACCACTAACCATCACACCCTGATCTATTTATCTCTCTTTGTATCTCTCTCTATCAGTCTCTATAAACCCCCAACCCCTAATCTCTCTCTCTCTATATATATCTCCTTCCCTCTCAATCCCTAAGCCACAATATTTATGTCTGTCCCTAAACCCTTAACCTCCAATCTTTCTCTTTCTTTCTTGGTGGAAACCCCCAACCCCCAACCTCCATCTCTCTCTTTAATCCCTTGACCCCCAATATCTCTCTCTGTAAACCCCTAACTTCCAATGTCTCTCTCTATATATACCTAATCCCCAATCTCTCTATTTATTTCTGTCTCTCTCTCCCTAAAACTCTAAACCCTAATATCTCTCTCTCTCTCTCTCGATATATATATATATATAAATCCCTAATCCTCAACCTCTCTCTCTCTCAACCCCTTAAATAATTCACACCATTTCACGTCTCTCTCTCTCTCTCTCTCTCTAAACCCCTAACCCCCAATATCACTTTTGCCCCTCTCTAAATACCTAACCCCAATATCTCTATTTATTTTTCTCTCTCTAGCCCCTAACCCCCAACCCCTAATACCCTTTCATGTTTGATACTCTCCCTCTCTCTCTTTGGGGAATCCAAAAATTAATAGTATATATTGGTCAGATTCTGCATCTTTTCCTTCAAGACTTCACACTCTTTCACTTCCAATAACCTCCCTCTCCCTGACTATAAACCTGTCAACCCCAATATCGCTCTCCCTCAAACACTAACAAGCATCAAAAACTTCATAGTAGATATTGGTTAGCTTCTGCATATTTTCCTTCAAGACTTCACACTCTTTCACTTCCAATACTCTCTCTCTCTCTCAACCTGTAAACCCCAATATCACTCTCTCTCAACCCCTAACCCATAATCTCTCTCTCTCTCTCTCTCTCTCTCTCTATATATATATATATACATACATACATATATCAATATCTACTATGAACTTTTGGATGCCCCGAATATATACAAATATGCATTCGATACTCTGTCTCTCTCCCAACCTAAACCCGTAAACCCAAATATCTCTCTCCCTCAACCCCTCTCTCTCTCTCTCTCTATATATATATATATATATTAGGGGAATCCAAAACTTCATCTTCTTCTTTTTCTTCAAGACTTCATACTCTTTCACATTCTATACTCTCTCTCTCTCTCACTCTAAACCTGTGAACCCCAATATCACTCTCCCTCAACCCTTAACCCACAATCTCTCTCTCTCTCTCTCCGTATTCGTGGCATCCAAAATTTCATAGTAGATATTTATTGGCTTATGCATCTTTTCCTTCATGACTTCACACTCTTTCACATATGATACTCTATCTCCCTCTCACTCTAAACCCGTAAACCCCAATATCGCTCTCCCTCAACCCGAACGAAAAATTTCTCTCTTTATCTCTCTCTCTCTCTCTCTCTCTCTCTCTCTCTCTCTTTGTATTTGAGGCACCCAAAAATTCATAGTAGATATTGGTTAGCTTATGTGTCTTTTTCTTCAGCACTTCACACTCTCTCACATCTGATACTCTCTCTCTCTCAGTCACTATATACCTATAAACCCAAATATCACTCTCCCTCAACCCCTATTAACCCACAATCTCTCTCTCTCTCTCTCTATATATATATATATATATATTTGGGGCATCCAAAACTTCATAGTAGATATTGGTCAGCTTATGCATCTTTTCCTTCAAGACATCACAGTCTTTCACATTTGATACTGTCTTTCTCTCTCACTCTAAACCCATAAAACCCAATATATCTCCCCCTTAACCCCTAAACCATAATCTCTCTCTCTCTCTATCTCTCTCTCTCTCTCTATATATATATATATATATATATTTGGGGAATCCAAAACTTCATAGTATATATTTTTCATCTTCTACATCTTTTCCTTCAATAGTTCACACTCTTTCACATCCCATACTCTCTCTCTCTCTCTCTCTCTCTCTCTCTCTCTCTCTCTCTATTCGGGGCATCCAAAACTTCATAGTAGATATTGGTCAGCTTCTACATCTTTTCCTTTAAGAATTCACACTCTTTCAAATCCGATACTCTCTCCCTCACTCTTTCACATCCAATACTCTCTCTCCCTCAACTCATAACCCCCAATCTCTCTCTTTCTCTCTTTCTCTCTCTCTCTAAACCCATAAACCCTAATCTCTCTCTAAATCCCTAACCCCCAATATCTCTCTTTATATATCTCTCTAAACCCCTTTAAGACTTCACACCTTTCACATATGATACCCATAATCTATCTCACCCCTAACCCCCAATCTCTCTCAAACCCCTAAATCACAATCTCTCTCTCTCTCTAAACGACTAACCCCCAATCTATCTCTCCCTCAACCCTTGACCCCCAATCTCCCTCTCTCTCTCAATCCCCAACCAGGTTCTACGTCAGATTTTCATGCCCCTAATCTTAGAATTAAAGCATGGTTAATTTTGAATTTTATTGGTTATTTGGGGATCACTTCGAAAAGAAAGGATCTGTTTAATTAAATTACACTAATATCAAATGCCTGCATCGAGATCAATAATAAATTGTGAAATTAGTGTCTGTGTGATAGAGCTTCAAATGTACAACCATTTTAGTTACCTCTAATTTTCTCTTTCTCACAATCTATCTCTTTGTATCACTCACTATCTCTCTATCTCTCTCCCTGGACCCTACCCTCTTTTATCTCTCTCCCTAAACCCCTACCCCCCTTTTCCATCTCTCTCCACCCCTAACCCCCAATCTCTCTCTCTCAACTCCTAACCTTCAATCTCCCTCTCTCTCACAACCCCTAACCAGGTTCTATGTCATCTTTTCATGCCCCCAATATTAGAATTAAAGCATGGTTAATGCCAAATTTTATCACTTATTTGGGGGACACTTCAAGAAGAAAGGTTCTATTTGATTAAATTACATGGTTATCAAATGCCTGCATCGAGATCAGTAATAAATTGTGAACTTAATGTTCATGCGACATAGCTTTAAATGTACAACCATTTTAATTACCTCTCACCTCTCTCTCTCTCTCTTTCTCTCTCTCTCTCTCTCTACCCCTATCCCACTTGATCTCTCTCCCTAAACCCCTACCCCCCTTGTTCCATCTCTCTCCACCCCTAACCCCCAATCTTTCTCTCTCTCTCTCTCTCAACCCCTAACCCCCAATCTCCCTCTCTCTCTCAATGCCTAACCAGGTTCTACATCATCTTTTCATGCCCCTAATCTTAGAATTAAATCATGGTTAATGTCAAATAGTATCGCTTATTTGGGGGTCACTTTGAGAAGAAAGGTTGTATTTGATTAAATTACATAGTTATCAAATTCCTGCATCGAGATCAGTAATAAATTGTGAACTTAATGTTCATGCAACAAAAATTCAAATGTACAACCATTTTAATTACCTCTCACTCTTTCTCACAATATCTCTCTCTCTCTCTCTCTTTGTCACTCGCTATCTCTCTGTCTCTCTCCCTAGACACATACCAGTTTGATATTTCTCCCTAAACCCCTAACCCTTGTTCCATATCTCTCCACCCCTAACTCCCAATATATCTCTCTCTCACTCTAATCCCCTAACCCACAATATCCCTCCCTCTCTCCCTCTAAAACCCTAACCCCTCCTCTCTATCACCCTCTCTCTCTCTCTAAAGCCATAACCCCAATTTGTCTCTCTCCATAAACCCTTAACTCACAATCTCCCCCTAAACCCATAACCCACAATATCCCCCTCTCTCCCTCCCCCTAAACTCGTAAGCCACAACCCCCCCCTTCTCGCTCCCCCTAAAACCATAACCCATGATCCCCCCCCTCTCTCTCTCCCTAAACCCATAACCCACAATATCCCTCATGTATCTCTCTAAACTATAGTTGAGTACTAATGTGTCATTAGAAATTAGTTTAATAAAAAAAATATTTTACATGAAATATAATACATAGTGAACATTTACCCACCATTTTAATGTGATAGGAGCGTGTGCACGTCAATAGCGTGCACAACTATTAGTGATTGTGCGTTAATAGAGCACATGTGCTCCCAACACAGTTAATATAGAAAAGGTTCACCACAGTCATATGATGAACGTTTTTGGTGAACATTTATTAGCTAATGCACATAGTAGCGTGCACGCACTAATAACACACACGCACTAATAGTGCATGCATGATATTAACGCGTGTGCCCTCCTCTTTCTAAAAAATACAAGAAAAAATTTCATGAATTGTATGAGTTGTCTCCCCTTGTAATATCCAGTTGTTGGACATGGTGTATTGATTCAAATTTAAAGATTATAAATTGTAAAAAAATTATATATGTGCTTGATTTTTGTTCAAATTGATCTATATGTACATGGATGTTGCAATCCAAATATCAAATCCATATAAGACACATGTTTTTTAAGAAAAATAATAGGGTAACAAGTGTGTAAAGAAAGACATGACTTCGATTAGAATGAAAAATATGAAATGGAGAATTGCATGAAGTATAATGCATGAGTGCAGCAGAAGAAAAAAACATGAAATGGAGAGTTGCATGAATCTAACAAGCTTGAAGTATAATGCATGAGTGCAGCAGAAGAAAAAACATGATTGAAGACACAACATAAAGATAAAGAAAATGTGAAAGAGCGTAAAGGAAATAAATTGGAGAAATAAAATGAATATGAATGAATGTATGGTCTGCGTAGAAGGAACATAAATCAACATGGTTCGCATAGAAGGAACAGAAAGCAACATGGTTTGTGCAGAAGTAGAAGAAGCATTAGCAACATACATCACAGTAGCCAAAATCCCAAAGAACTCAGGGGGAGCAAATATACAAGGGGAGCACCACGACAGAGTACAGATGAAGCACACAGTTCAAAGAAGATCATGCACAACTTCATAAGGTGTTGACATTAATGCCAAATGGGGAGATGGTTGAAATTTGGTTGTAATTTATGTCAGCTAATGTCAAATAGGATTCAATTGATATCAATTGATTCCAAAGTGGATACAACATTCCTACAGTAGTGTGAATAAATATATGGAAACCAATTTGAAGGAGTGTCTGCGCAAGATGGTGAAGGACATGGATGCCAATGTGAAGAAGCATATCTAGAGGGTGCATCCAATCTTAAGGTGTGTGTCCAAGGATACATCATGCAGATTCAATTTAAATAAGAACACAAGTAATGTATCCTACTACATGTTGTACTTGTGTAGAAGAAAAGTCCACCAAATCATACTCTCTTAAGATTGCACTCAAATTAAAGGAGCTGGTTGGATAATGGAACTTGTGCACAAGCAACCAAGGATTTGGTTGAGCAAATAACACAAGTGTGCAAGGATGTTCAAATAAGTCTCTAGTATGCAAAATCATTTCTTGGTTAAAGCTTAGAAGTGCGCATGCAGTAACAAACAACAAATAGTTGGATAGACCTGAAAGAACGCAAATTCATCCAATCAGAGGATGGTTTCAATTAGTGGAACACGCACAAGGTCCTAGAAGGGTATAGTTGTTGAAGTAAGTCTATGAGAAAATTCCACAACCAATAGTAGATCAAGTGCGCAAGTCCCACAAGTGATGACAAGCAAAAGGTGAAAGTTCCACCAAGTAGAAGATGTAGTAGGTGTAGAATTCACAAAGTTTCAATGCATCAAGTGCGCATTACTCACAAGTGATGAAGCAGTAAGGGTCAAAGTCCCACCAAGTAGAATTTGGAGTATGCATAGATTCCACAAAGTAGCAACACATCGATGGTGCATTACCCATAAGGGATGGTACAAAAAAGGTTGAAGATACACCAATTTGAAAAGAAAGGATGCACACATATATCAAATGATGGTACATCAAGAGTGCAAGAGTACACCACAAGGTGTAAAGTCCCACTAAGTTGTGGACTATGAAGGCATAAGACACACAAAGGATGACACATTAATAGCATAGAAGATGACACGTGGAAAACGCACAATCCGTGAAGTTTAGAAGAAGGGATACCACGACCAACTTGTGGACATGCAATCCATGTAGGACTTGTATAAATAGAGATGCAAGTTGGAGTTTTGAATTAATATTGATGGCGAAAGAGTAAGAGCTTCAAGTGTTTGTTGTAGTTTGATATTCAGTGCATCAAAGGGCTCGAGGACAAAACATAATGATCTAGCAAGGAGACGAGTAATGCACATGCAACATAATGTAGTTTTGATAATACGCAGTATGATGCCATAGATTTGTGACTGATGCGCAAGTACTGAAAGGAAGATATATTGAAGTATGTGTAGGTGCATGATTTTTTGAAGGATAACACTACAGATGGTACACCCATAGTCATAGATGTTGAAAGATGGAAGCGCTAAAACATAACTGAAATATTTCAGATGATGTGCAGATGTCTAACTGATGCATATGAGCAGAAGTGAAAATGTGATAATTTGAAAAGACCATCTGATGCGTGATGACATAACAACAACATGATCTAGTGTGCACATCATGATTCAAATGATTTGATACAAGTGCATGAAACCGAACGGATGAATATTTTGATGTATAGGTTGTCATAGATTGTTTAAAATATTGTGCATCACTTATACAGAATGGACCCATCAGTAAGTGTGCAATTCCATCTATTACTAGTGAATTATTTCATAACAACAAACTATCAATTAAAAGCACAATATCAGTTGGTGAAAGTAGTAGCACTATAGCAGAATGACAAAGCTTACCTCAGAGCAGACAATAGTATCAACGAGCACACAATATATGAAGTAATTCATCAACATAAGTGTTATTAGAGAGGAATGAGAATTCAAGTGATGTATGCAGCTCAGTGACAAAGAATTTTCTGCATAATATGGTAGCGCATAGTAGAATAGTTTTCAGAATATCAGTCAAGTGCACGGAATTGAATTTTAGTAAGACATAATTATAATTTGGACATCAGTTCGATTCGATGGGGAAAGGAGTAACAGAGTTGGATTTTCCTTCAGGTTGGCTCGTGTAAAAAAACAAGGAGACAGGGGGTCAGTGCCTCCTTCCAGTTGGTGCTGGATAATTATAGGGAGTTGTAGCTTCCTTTGGGTAGAATCCTGTAAAACCAAGGGGTCGTTTCCTCCTTCCAGTTGGTGTTGGTAAACATAGGAATTTGGTTCTTCCTTGAATGTATTATTTCTCATTATAAATAAGCATTCCATGGTTTTCTCCCGATTGGGTTTCCATGTCAAAATTCTTGTATTCTATGTTCCTTGTGTTGGTGCATGGATGGATGAATGTTTTATTTATTGATACATAACATAAGATAAGAATTAAGTAATGGATAATATGTTTAGTGTTGGAATATTCTCACCATCATCATTTGTAGTTCCATGCATTGCATGCAGTCATTAGTATGGTAGTCTCCCAGCACCTAGTCCTTATTTTTTAGCCCCCTAGAGCTTGTTTTTAGCATGAGAGGGTCACTTGGTAGGCAATATCCTATCACGTCCATTCATATCGGGGAATAGAATATGATACATAAATGAGAAAATATATTGCCCTATATTAAGGGGCCAAGGGGGGTTAATTATGTTATATGGCAATACAAATGTTTAGGGTATATTTTATTACATTTTGTATAGAAGCGGTGGAGGGGAGGCTTAGCCTTGTAGAAGCAATGTATTTTTGTGATTTCTGTGCTCCAACTGAATATTTAGGTTCAATTTATGTTGTGCTTGCACGAAGACATGCACGAATCTTGAAATAAGAGATGCGGGAAGGTTCAAGATTGTTCATTGTGCATGCTTATGTGTCGGTTACTGAAAGTTTTGGATTTGTAGATGAGCTTGGGAGATGGACATCGAGAGATGCAAGCCCTTAACTTATCCTTGGTGATTGGGAAGAACTTCCTCAAGATCCATTTTTTGTTCCCAAAACAAAGGAGGAATTGGAGGAGTTTGGAGATGGTTCATGTGTTCCAGCAAACATTGATAGGAAAGTGATTGACTATATTAGATGGCATAAGGGCCTTCCTGTATAGGATAAGATAGTGCAGCATGCAACAAAGCAATGGACAATTGCATATAAGGTATGATGCCATGCTATAATAAGGATTTTTTGGTATTGATAGGCTATAATGATATACTCTTCTTGACAATTCCAAGATTGATTATCATTTGTTCATTAGTTCAATGTCCTTTAGTCTTGAGTGTTCAAAATAATTTGGTTTGTATTTTAATGTGATGGCTATTGCATGCATTGATAGTATTTACATGTGAATACCCTTCTGGGTAGTGGGTTTTGTTTTGATCTCATGGGTTTTTGGTTTTCTTGTTTCGTAATTGACTTTTGTCTTCTGCTTTGAAGACTGATTAGGGTTATGTTATATTGCGAGTTCTGGTAGAGGAGAACCATTTGGGTAATGCTACCACATAAAATAGAAGGTTGTATTTAATTCCACAAAGGTTGTTGATATGATATGATAACCTAAGAGGTGTTAAACTTCAAATCCTCTCCAATGTGGGGTATTCAACCCACCATGTCAAACAAGCAATAGTACAATGTAATCTTGAATATGTTGAGTACTTAAATAAAATAGAAAAGGGGAGATCTAATTGAATACTTGAAAAGGAACAATACTTGCTAATGTTTTGAAAATGGGGGTAGCAAGCTAAGTGGGCTTGAATGTGGGGAAAACTACATAGTTAATCACGCTTGACTCGGAGGAATCTTGGGATGGATGACCTCCTGGTTACTAGGTGCAATCCTTGGAGGTGATGGTTGATGCTATGTGATTAATTTATCTACTATGATTACCACTTCATCACCCTTGTGAGCATCACCTGATGCAATGAGGCTAAGTGGACTATTCAAAACCATGAAAAATTGGTAAGTTGCAACTATACTCTTAGGACATGGGTTTTAGATTAATGACTTACACTACACAGATAATCCCAAAAATGATATATCATATGTTGGACTGTGAAAGTCCCTTAATCAGTGGAAACTTGGGATGGGTGACCTCCTGAGAAGTCTTGGCTACCGAGTGCAATCCCTAGAGGTGATGATTGAAACTATCCTTTAGGAAACCCTTTAGGTGGTTCTTCACATTTCATGAATGACATCAGGATGAAATGTCGTTGGAGTACAATATGTTCTCCTAACCCAAAGGGACTCTACAAGACTTGAACCCATGACCTCTCAATAATATGCACCTTGAAATTGGTCAATTAAATTTGATTGAACTAATCCACTAGGTTATCAACACAATATAACTATAGCTACCCTGTAATAGGTATGCAACCATCAAAACTAATTACAATATTTGTATAAAAACACCTAAATAAATACATAATTAGAGCTCCTTGTTTTGTGTTTTTAGTTACTTATATTTGGATTTATGTATTAAAGTGGAATGCACGATGGCATCTCCCTTGAAAAAAATCCCAGGTATCAGGAATTTGTGAAACTAGTGGAATCTCCCTTGAAAAAACAATGGTTGGCCAGAAAAAGAATGTGAATCTGCATTGATGGTTGAGATTTGTAGGTCTCAACTTTTTCTTTTTTTTGAGTCACATTAAGCTATACTGACCTTTCTCCTTTTAAATGGTTTTATTCATTCGATTTCTCTTTTACTAATGTTCTTTCCTTTAACCATGTTTGATCCACGTCTAGAGAATGAGACGCACACAAAACAAACCAGCCCCACCATGCACAGTGGAATCTCCTTAATATTTTGATTTTTGAATCAATATCTCTCCTTCTACATGGATAATAATACTAACGCAATCATACTTATCAAAAATCTAATAGAGCTTAACACAACTCTACGGGGCATATTAACCAATTAAAAGTTTGCATTGACTTCCAACCCACACCATGATTGATGTGGCTTACCCTGTTCCAACTACTATAATTAATTTGAATTTAACAATTAAGGGAGCTAACAAAGTAATCAAGTTTGTTAAGTAAGTTCATAATGTTCAATGATGAATTCATGGTATCTTGCATATGACACAAAGACACACACATATAAGTAATGTCAAAATCAACACCTCACACTCCATTGTTACAAAGGTAATGACCAAAGCTAGTTACAAATGACCAAAGCTAGTTACACAATCATAAGGAGTGATTCAAAGGTAAAACAAAAAAAAACTTTACACTATGATATGGTCCACATGCCATGACCAAGTTAGTTGGTAAGTATGCATTTTAGTTCGATCTATTATCATACTTGGAATTTCATCCTATTTTCAATGTGGAACTACTGTGAGCTTATAACACAACATTATTAGATGAGTCTACACTATAACTAGAGCCATAGATTGACATGAATCCAAAATTTAGTGCATTGATAGATTAGGACCATATCATAGAGATAAAGGTTAAGCATACATAGAAGAAGTTGATACCCCTTTTTCATACATTGTCCATTTAGGTTAACACCTCACTTAAGTAAGGTGATTTATCACATATCAAATTGAAAATAAGTTTCTATATTTATATGTAGGTGCAAACTTAACAAAGGTTGAATCAAACAATGTCAAGGCATTGAATCTAGTAGTAGCTCAATTTCCGACTACAATGGAAAAACAAATATCGAAGTAAATTTGAACCTAAATGCAAGGACAACTTAGAGCTCTAAACAACTTAGATTCTCCACAAGCTTACTGCATATTAGATGCAAAAGAAGTTTTACATTTTTATGCATACACAATCTAGCTTGAATCATTCACTATCATCTTAATGATAACTCTTATAAAAATTCACTATCACCTTAATGATTCATTCAGCAATAGTAAATACCTTTGAAATTTAATACCACTTTATTTCATTATAAAAATGAAATATTTGTCCAATATAATTATTCTTATTCAATAAAAATAATTCACATCTTTAATCATTTCTTCATTAATAAAAACTAATTAATTAATAATTAAAATTGATTACCTCTCTTAAAAACATAAATATAGTGAATCATTAATTTAAAATAAAAATAATAATAACTAGCTTTACTCACACCCTCATAGTCCCCATAGACATTTAAGTAAAGTTTGATAAAGATAAATCTATAAAACATGTCTTTTTTTAAAAACCTAATCATACTTCTAGTGAAAATGAAATCAACTCACACCCTCATAGTCCCGTAAAGTTTGAATAAAGTTGATAAAAGATCAACATATAAGACATGTAATAGATAATATAAACCTATAGTTGATCCTGTGTTTGTTGGTGCTTCCATTTATTATATCAAGCACTCTCCACCTCTTCCATTGAGTATTGTTTGGACATTGAGTATTGTTCACATGTCCAATAAATAGGAGGATTTCAGCATAAACGATTTTGTGGTCTGTTGCTAATGGTTTCTAGGTCGATTCATAATATGGTGGGTGGGAAGTCAACTCACCATAAATGAAACATTTACTCACGATTGAGTGTCGAGGAAGGATGCAAGGAAGCTTGCCGCCTACGGCCTACCGCCAATCTGTTGCATTTAAAATTATCAAACAAAGGCTGCATTCTTGCTTTCCCCTTTCACCGAGTCTGCTCTAGGCCTATGACTGACATCCCTGTCGAGTGAAAAACAGAACTAAGGAGAGTGCTGGAGCAGTGAGACTAGTTTCAACTTTGAAGAATCGATAGACTGCAAGTTTACCAGGTATTTATATCTTATGTAGCTGGGAGTCTCTATAAATTAGTTCGTGGGTTGAGTTTCTTTATAAATCAAATGAAGAATGGACAGACTGCAATTTTACTAGGTATCTATATCCTATGTAGCTGTGAGTCTATAAATTAGTTTGCTTGTTGAGTTTCTTTGTAAATCAAATCTCTTTTATTAAACTGCATGCTAAATTTCTAAATTTGCATGGCATGCCTCATATTTGCTCATTTAGTAGATGTTAATACTTCCATAGATATATAATATACTCCACAGTACACTATAAAGGCATGGAGGGGAGGGGGGATTAATAAATCCTTGACATTCACAGAAGGGAAGTGTAAACTACCAGCCTACTTCAAAGAGAGTCAACCCCATGTTTGTAGTCATGGCACGTAGTGGGCTAACATACTCGAAGGTTCCAATTTGACTTAGCGAAACCAGGGCTTCTCGTTGTTCAGGAAGGGAAAGGTAGCTTTGAACTAGGATGATCATGGGACTTTTGGGTCTTGAATGAATTACGCAGAGATCCTAGAAGCCTATCTATGATTTATTCTTCAGAAACAATAGTTTTCTATTTGGGTGGTGGGCTTTGGTATCTAGCTAAGACTGGCCATCTTTCCACCATGCCCAGTTATAAAAGTTTTGAGATTTCATTATTAAATCAATGAAACATAAATTTTGAAGTTAAGTGGGTTCAACGATTTAAAATATTGTTTGCAGAGAGCTAAAATGGAAATAAAATTGATTTATATCAAAACTCGCCCTGAAACCATCATCTTGGCTATGCTAAGAAGGAGCTATAGAAGAACGAGGGTAAGGCTGGATGGAATGGAAGGAATAATCACTCGACATTCCATAATTAATTAAGTTTTCTACTGAAAAGGCAAATTATTGACCCCGGTGGAAAATGGCCTGGGAAATCGTTCAGTTTCTGCCTTGAGTCTTGGGAAATCATAACTTGCTTTAGTCTATAAAGTTGCACAGTTTAGGTTTATAGATCATGTATTGGTTGGGAAATGAGAGTAAATGCTTGCATGGTACCCATCCCAGGAATTTGGTAAAATTCCCACTCATCAAAAATGATGTTTTTAACATTAAATATAGGCATTTTATAGTTTTCTTCATTTGTCTGACAGTTAGTATGAAATATAGGCCGTATTAAATTCCAGCCCTGATGGTACCTCGTTAATTGCTAACACTTCCAGGTTGCAAGGGATAGAGATATTCCATAAATATATTTAGAGCATTGTATAAATGGTAGTTACCAATTGACATGGAGTATTTCTGGTGATCAATAGTACTGAACCGCTGGCGGTGCTGCGATTGTCAAGGATGGTAGTACAATTATAATCCCTTGTTTAAAAATAAAAATAATAATAATTGTCAGTTAGATGAATTATTCACAATGTTAGATTCACTTAATCATTCCCATATGGACGAGGTTTCAACTCTGTTGTAATTCAATCCATCAATGTCACAATGTGTTATATTTACTCTAACTCTATTGTGATCGCTTTTCGGAAATTATTGTTACAACATCATCTTAGAGGATAGAAATCTTAAAGTATATTTTGCAGAATCAAATAATGGAATAGATAACAATGGAAATTTATTACAGAAGCTGCATTCTTACAATAAGATTTAAATGTTTGTATGTGTAAAATAAGATGCATACCTTTCTGTTGAAAAGATTTACATTATTTGGTTAATAGTCAAGGAAGGGAATAAGACATGTATAAAGGATTTATACGCTTGATAAAGAGGATTCGTTAATAGTCGACGTAGGGTTTCCATCAAAGCTCTTCTATAGGAAATAATTTATTGCTAAGGTAATTTTTAAGTCTGGTGTTGAATTTTGTTTTGAAAGCAGTGCTTTCTTCAATGTATCATTGTTCTATAGGAAATAATTTATTGCTAAGGTAATTTTTAAGTCTCGTGTTGAATTTTGTTTTGAAAGCAGTGGTTTCTTCAATGTATCATTGTTCTCCAGTCAAAGTAGTAAAGAAACAAACATAAAGTCACAAGCTTGTAAGTATTTGTGGAATCGGTATGTGGATACGTTTAAGTTGAACAACTTACTACCTTATATATTATGAAGAATGTAGAAGGAAATCAATGAATAATGCTCAGTAGAGGATTTCAATTATTGATGGAAAGTAGTTGTAGGATGATTAATGGATATGCTGGCATTGGGCCTTGTAATATATACCAAACGAATAAGACATGGGCATAAGGGTTGAACTTGAATGAAATTTTTAACCATCCGGTTGAAATTTCACATATTGATTATTCTTAACAAGGAATTTTAAACATCTCTAGTTATCTAAAAAGGGAAATATTATATATGGAAATTATATATGCATTAGATATTTCACAAGTAGTTATCCAATCTCTTCAACAATCACAAGAATAAGTGGCTGTAGGTGACTGTGGAAAAAATGCAGCAAAGTATCTCTCATCTCCCCATGTTTGCTCCAACTTCCATTCTTCCTCAAAACATCCCACAATCGATGCAAACTCCAGATTTATGACGCCTTTGTATTTTGTGCAAGATCTTCAATTGTCTACAGTGATGGAGTGTTCCCTTTCTGACTATAAGAACCTCTGCAAGGGCTATGTGTTCTCCCGAAATTCCAATGGTAATTTCTTCCCACTCCAACACACCCTTCTCTGGCTATCATGACTTCCTTCGATTTGAGGGCAACTGCAAATTAATTATTTATCTCAGAGATGAAGTAGTAATACTCAGAAAATGAAGCTCGACTTCCTCAAATGCAGTAGTAGCAAATACAAGTGGAAAGGAACAAGTTCCTCTTCTATGGGTGCATCCTCCTCAGTTGAAATGGTGATGTTCTCCTCTTTATTTAACCCAACAAGATTGAGATACACCCAGTTTATCTCCTCAAGTGCGCCATCCTCATATATTGGCTATGGCTGTGCCAAGTGTTGACTGTCATTCCCAGGCAGTTCGACCTCAATGCAGGGATCTGTTGATACTATCTAGTGCGCCCTTCCTGTACTATCTCAACCTTTGCCACAACGCCCTCTCTTTCAAATGGAACATTAAACCCTCTGCAAACTCCCATGAAATCCCAGATCTGAAGAACAAAAATACAACCACTTACCTTGGCAATGAAAAACTATGAGAAATCTAGAGATTCCTCCTTGTATATATTATTTGTACTGCTGGATCATCTCTTCTTAATGAATTAGATATGAACTGGTGTTGCCCAATAGGGAAATCCAATCAAACAACTACTAGGAACAAAAAAAATCATAACCATAGTTTTAGCTAGTTACTCAAGGGATTACTGAATTGCTATTTGTCTCTTAATCATTCATAATAAGGGGAAGATCTATATAATTTCAAGTTCTATAAATTTTTAAAATGGAGAAATCTTGGTAAATTTCACTTTTAAAATTTATACTTGGTTGTATATGCAATGTTTTACATCAAGATACAAAGCATGTTCAAACATGTTTCCATTTCAATGACCCAAGATAATACATCTAATCAAAACCAACATAGTCCAAGGAACTTAGCAAAGACATTTAATCAAAACCAACATAGTCCGAGGAACTTAGCAAAGAGAATGAAGAAAACAACTTTTAATAAATTTAGTAACAACTTTTAACAACTTAGTAAAAGATCTAACTCTTCATTTTTTAGGTTGGGGTTTAGGTGGGTATTAAGATTCCATGACAAGAAATAAAAGTGAGATCAATCTTTCTTGGATCACTGGAACCAAGAAAAATTAGATCAATCTTTCTTGACTAATAATTTCTTTCAACTTTTTGTATTCTTCTTTAACATTTTCACATTGCCAATTAAGAATAGTTGTTAGATTGAGTTATATTTGGCACATTCATAATTGAAATTTCAATTCTTATATGCAAGACATCCTTCTTAATATTGTATTAGAACTAACATGAACATAGGTGAAAATCTAAATCCTTGTTTACATACCTTATGTGTTATCATTACCATGAAATGGTATCATATAAGTTTCACCATCTGTGTATCTTTATATCTATTGCATGATTGAAACTTAGCAATGGATATTTTTTCCTCCCCAGTAAAGATAAAAATAATTAGATATATTAACCCAAGAAAAGGTAACTAAATGTTGTTAATTCCTTTGATTGCAAGAATAAATGTAGAGGAAGTAGAGGCAATTCATTGAATCTTGTGAATGACCCAAATCCAAGATACGAACATGATCATAATATGGTGTTATTGGAAAGTAAGAGGAACTTTTCTATGTTCATTTGGGTTCAAACATCAATGATGTTTGTTTTGATAGGAAGGTAGGGAAGTCCATCCACGAAAGGGTTTCAATTTTGTATTTTTATGGAGTTTAATTTATTAAGATTATAGAAAACATGAGCTCTCTATGGCAATATTTGTATTTACATGAAATAAAATTGGTAGACTGGTAGGTTGTGGTTTGAAACATCTGTAATTCTCATCTTTTCTAAACATTGCACCGACTATTGGACTATCTGTCTTTTACATTCTTTGTTGCATTGATATCTTGACGGGTTTCCTTTTACTCATTTTACCTTCCCCAGTACTATTTCATTGGGTCTTCCACTATCCAATGCTACAAATTGATCAGTCGCCCGTGCAATCTCAATGGGATCATTGTTAGCATTATACTACTATTTTCTTTAACATCTTGTTTGCTTATACTAAGATGCATTAGGGATCCTGTTTGTTACACCTTTATAATATGATATAAAGGGGGTATTAAAAATGGGTTGATAAAAATGGATACCTACAATATATGGTGAAAATAAGGGTTTTCTTAATTGGAAAGGTATATTGGGAGAGGGGTTCAACAATACAATTTTAGGAGGCATTTTCAATTATTTAGTGAAATTAGGGATATTCTTTAATATCCTGCAAATGATCGTGCTATGTAACAAGTTCACTGAGTGAACCCCCATGGTTTTTAGCCATCAATATCCCTCCTACCTACCTAGTGCACATTGTTTTCATCTGGATAATAATGCGCCCTACTACACACTTCTAGGATTCCATCAGTCAATTCATGCATTGATTGCTCAATTAACTGACTGTAGCTTCTAGTTGTCTGTATCGGAGTGCCACTTGACTACTGACAGTATTTCATGCTCCCTTGGAGTCTCCTTCCCTTGATTAGTGCTCACATGCATTAGTTAGACTCAGTTAGACTCACATTTCAATGACCTTTGACTATCGGTGGACACTACCACTGATTGGGTGATGTCTCCAATGCAGTCCAAGCCACACCTTGAGGAGAATTCAAATCACTTTTGGGGTAATCGAATTCATTCTATTTTACTCTCATATTTTTTCCTGCTTACATCTTATGAATGATATTACAACAATTTTCCACATTCTTTGAGTTTCATGTGTGAATATTGATTCTATTCTATCTCTTCTTCTCTTCAATTCTTAAGTGAAATTGTGAGGTTTGTTCAAGCTAAAGTGATCTTCACCTGCAGAATTTCACATGGTATCAGAGCTTGTTACAACTTTTCATGTTGCAGCAGTAGTAACACTTGCAGTGGTTGTAGCAGTTTATTGAACAACTCTTTTTCAGTAGAGCACTAGAAGCCGTTTGGATTTCCATAGCAAATCCTGGTGCCATTGCATTGAATTCACTAGAGCAATCCAGTGAGTTCTATCTAGGTGATAAGGATCCGATCAAAAGTGATGAATATCCTAAAGAAGTGTTCTCTATATTCTGCAACAAATATCCAACAAAATTTCATTTTTTTATAGGTTTATTCCATCATTCAGATTCAAATTCAGCAGCTACAATGGATCTAAAACTCACCTCCTTCAACTATTTCAAATGGAAAGGAAAGATGGCCATCTTCATGAAGTCCAAAATCCTTTCTAGAGTGTTGTATGGTACTACAGTTGAACCCATTGGTGCTGTTGAGAAATCAAAGTATCTTGATAGACTTGATGAAGCAGTTGGAATGCTACTCCTCAGTATTTCCGATGATCTACATTTTCATGTCATTGATCTCAAAACTCATAAAGAAGTTTGCACTACTACATTTTTGGCCTTTAGGGGGGGTTGCCTTCCTCCCCCAAAAGTGACCTATCGGGGGGGGGGGGGGGGGTGTTTGGCTTTGGGGGCGTTTTTTGCAAAACCGCCCCTAAAGGCACCGATGTTAAAATTTTTTCCCTTTAAGGGCAGTTTTTTACGAGATTGGAACCACCCCCAAAAGTGACTTTTGGGGGATTTTTGTGAACCCCCTCGTAGAGGTCTATGGAGGCGGTTTTAAACCCCCCTCGTAGACCCCTTCATAGAGACCTATAGGGGCGGTTTTGAACCTCCTTCATAGAGACCTACGAGGGTGGTTGTGAACCCCCCTCATAAGCCCCTTCATACAAACCTACAGGGGCGGTTTGGAAGCCCCCTCGTAGAGGACTATAGGGGCAGTTTCAAACCACCCTTGTAGAGGCCTATAGGGGTGGTTGTGAACCCCCCTCGTATAGTCCTATATGGGGTTTGGAAGCTCCCTCGTAGAGGCTTATAGGGGCAGTTTAGAATCCCCCTCGTAGAGGCCTATAGAGGTAGTTTGAAACCCCCCTCGTAGAGGCCTATAGAGGCAGTTTATGGACCCCCTCATATAAAATTATAGGGGGGTTTTGAACCCCCCTCGTAGTGACATATGAATTCAATTTAGAAATCCCCTTGTAGCCATAATAAATCATAATAAAATATATTCTATTAAAAATATCAATATTGCAATATCACTAGGGAATGAAGGAATCGAACCTTCAACCTCTTGCTTGTAAAGCAAGCACTCTTCCATTGAGCTAGAACCCTTTAAGAATTGGGGAAAGGGGCAATATTAACACCAAGATTGCATCATTTGTAATTCTAAGAAATGACTAATAATCCCAACATTGTTTCTGACTCTAGAGACGTAAGAAAGTAGTCTAAATGGCTCTGACCTTCTTTACATATATGAACACCATTCAAAATTCCATTTTCAAATTAGGAGATCTAGTTATGTGTCTCCAAAATACAATCAAATAGCTCTTGGGAGGAAAAGGTAAGAGCAAGATTCAACCCAAGTTTTATGGTCCTTATAGCCTACTACAAAATGTGGGTGATGTGGATTATTCAATGGACTTCTTAACCAAGGAATACTTGATGAAGTTTTCCACGTCTCATGCTTAAATAACAAACTAGCCAACTAGACAGCAGCCCAAACAGAGTTTCCTCGGTGATGAAGGGAAATTGATACTAGAAAAAGAGGGTATCATTGGGAGTTGGGACAAAGGTGAAAATTCTCTGCAATAGGAAAATCTGTCATTAAAAAATAAAATGGTAGGTCCCTCCAGCAAAATATGCAACATGGGAACCCTAACCAAAAAATATGCCTAGGAAACTAACCATATATGTGGACCTGTTGTTATAGAATGCTTTTGAAAATGTATGAATTCCATGAAACACTGAAATCTATGCCATGACTACTAATGCTTATTTCTCTAGCTGGTAATTAATGCATTTCACAATCATCATCCATTTGATGTGGGTTCATAATTATGCCCAAGATAGGGTCTATAAATTGAATTAAAGTGGATGAAAATGTCTCATTTAAGGCCCTCTAAATGTCAAATTTTAAATAAAAAACACAGTTGAAGATTTAGGGTATCTATTGAATGCTCCCTTGACTTGGTATCTATTGGATATGTTATAGATGGAAATAAGGGATAGCTTTGGATGGGAAAAAATGGAATCATCCTCTTCAAAAACCTTATATATCTATGACATGGATCTGCTCTAATTTAGAATGCATTTGAGCATGGGCATGCATCACCCTCTACATGGCATGTGGGATTCCCCCCAAAAATATAAGAATACCTCTTCCGAATTATATTGGCACATAATGAACTCCAAAACTAAAGTTTGTAGAAAAATGTGAAACTTGTCAACTAAACAAAGTGGAAATAATCCCTTATCTTGCTCTTGTCCAACCTATTTTCATCCCAAATTAGATGTGAGAAGAAGTATCTATGTACTTCATCACAGGTTTGCTAAATTCATGAGGTAAGGATGTTATTATGTGGTAGTTGATAATTTAATTATGCCCATTTCATCCCTATGAATACCAAGCTTAGAACATCTAAAATTGTTGACGTATTCCTCAAGCATGAATTTTAAGCTTCATGGACTCCAGAACCACATCATTAGCAATAAGGATACCAAGTTTGTAAGTTACTTCTGGCAAGAGTTTTTCTAAGTAACAAGAATCACTTTAAATATGAGCACTGACTACTACCCTCTAAGTTGTATTCTACAAACAATTCTTAGCAATTCTATGTTTTGAGTTTGTGGTGACACTAGAATATTGAATTTTTTCATGGTGTTTCAAGATGAAGCTTGATGTTGAATGCATATGAAGATTGTGCAATAACTATGTGATCGACTTAGGATGGTCTTATTGTCTGCACAAAAACTTGTGTTCTGTGGGTTCCAATGGGTGTTCCTTCTACACATCATCCTGGGATGTATGAGGGGGAAATATTCATCACCGATGTGAAGGCTGAGGTAGAGTAATACTCTATCTTTTTCAATCACCTTCTAGAGGTCGGTTGGTATTGTAGACAGTTAATGTTTGTCAATACAGGGATAGTGTTTAGGATTGCTTGTTTAGGATTTATTTTATAATTGTGTGCAAGTTCATTCACAATCTTGGTATTGGAGATATACCTTGCAATCTGACTACTAGAGAAACATACAAACCTTTACAAATCATTTACAAGTATTCCATTTTCATTTACTTCACATTCCATTCTTATAAGCATTAATTAGGAAGGGGAATTTAATAATCTTCTCTACTTTGTCAATGAGTTCCCAACCCTCTTATTGGGGATTATAAAAATTATCCCATACTATTTCCCTCTAATAGTAGTGTAGGGTTATAGTATGTGACATTGGAACCACTTCTAAATGGGCATGACGTTGGATTGTGGGTGGGGACAATCACCCAATACCTTTATTCTTAGAATCTTTGTGTGGAGTCTCTTTTTGATACCCATGTCTCACTTATAATTTCAACAATGACATAATGCCAAAAGGACAAGAATCATAGAATGCATTTGTAACGTGGATGAGGTTGAAGGTGATGCATAAATTCTAACTGTAAAATTGTTCTCAATGGGAGATAAAAGAAGGTGATTCAATTTCAAACCACTAGGTGAAATCCAAAGGACCTAGACACTTGCATGTGTTGATTCTATAAGATAGGATATAAATAAGAGAGTTTATTGCCCTTCTTAAGGTTTTCTTTTTCTGTTTTGTTTACCTGAATATCTTATGATAAATCTTGTTTCAGTTGTTTGCAATTTATAGCTCTAGTGTACAAATATAAACATTGAATTATCTCAAGGTGCTTTGTATTCAACTTTTTCACTAGACAAGGCTCTAATTGTATGATCAAGGTTGTTGGAACTATGGGGAAATTACATGAAGTTGGTTAATGGAAAAGATAATAATATTGTTAAGGAAAAGTGAAACCCACTATTTGAAGGAACCATTGAGGATGCTTTGGAGAATGGAATCTGTGTTTGTTATGAAAAGCGATACACTAAGAAATATAAAAATAATTTACTGTTTGTTGATAATGAAACAAAGTATAAAAAATACTATCATATACAATCTTTGGGAGTTTCAAGTAGAGTGAAATCAGTATCTAATTGTTGAGAAAAAAATAGTATGCTAAGGTTCTACAAAAATGACATTTGTCATGTTTTACCTGGGTTATGTGTCTAGTTAATTGTTTGAATACTTTGATCCAGAAGTCTTAACTTTGTTTTGAAATGGTGTCACGATTTTGTGGCAAGAAATTTGAATACAGGGGAACAAAATATCCTTGACCATCAATCTTCTAGAACTCATCCAGCATGCTCAGAAGGTTTGTCCACAACAATCAGAATGGCCCAATCACTTAATGGGAACTGACCAGCTGTAGAGGTACGAAGACATGTTGAGCAACAAAATGTAGGTATTGGTGCTTCATTGGATACAAATGCAATAAGAAGAGGAAGGAAAGGTCAGACATTGAATGGTAATCACTTGCTAAATTTTTATTCTGATCCAATTCCTCGTGCTCCTTGTGCCCCACCTAGAAATCTGCTTCCTAGCAGACAACAACGAATAAAACCCTACAATAAGGATCTATTTTTGCAGGCAATCTTCAAATTTCTGGTATCTGATATGGAATACTATGTGTTGAATTCAAGCAATCCAGATAAAATGTTACAATGGGAAGATGTTGCTGCTGTAAATTTTTCCACTCCTAAGTTCTAACCATGTGCAATGCTCGATTTGTTTGGAAAACCCTCCATTATGTCCCCAAACAACAACTTGTGGTCACATCTTTTGTTTTCCTTGTATTCGGAGGTATTTGATGATGGGAGAAGTTTATCACAAAGGTGACAACTGGAAGAAGTGTCCCCTCTACTCTGTTATGGTCTCATGTAAGGATCTTCATACTGTTTGCATTGGAAATGTAAAGCAGTATGAAGTTGGGGAACACATTGACTTCACACTTCTAACTCAAGAAAAAAGTTGTCATTCCTTTTGAGAAGAATCACCATTCTCTGGGTGCTTTTCCTCACAATATAGATGGTTAGTGTAATGCCTTTTCAAGGTTTACTCTGACATATGATCCAGATTTATTTGCAAGCAAGGAAGCACTTGAGCTTACTAGTTGGACTGACAAGGTACAGTCTGAGGGGGGTGAAGATATGGAGTTACTTCCTTATGCATATGTAGCTAGAGATCAATTAGAAGAAAGAAAAAATGCGTGGTCTATACGGCGTGCCTCAGATTATCTGAGTTGTAGTCCCCCATTGAAAAAATAGTTTATAGTTGAGGCTAAAGTGGGGCTTGGTAAACTCAAGTTTGACAGTTATAATTCAGGATGTATCACACAATCTGTGAAATTAAAATCTAGGGATGACATTACTTTCTCTAATCATGACTCAAGTCATCAAGTAACAAAGAGGTCAAAAAGTTATCTTAGCTCCATTGCGAACTTGGAGCAGTTATCAGCATAGAAGGATGTTGTAAAGGAGGATGATCTGTCAAAATCACAAGGTGTTAAGGAACACCTTCCTATGTGTGATGATAAAAGTGAATTGGATAATGAATCAGTGAAGCTTCAAGAAATTAAAAATTTGGAAGATATAGAGTTCAAGCATCAAAATTAAAACACAGAGCCTATGGATGGCGAGTCATTCTTTTTATTAGGTATTTAATGTTTATTTACTAGCATGTATGCATACCTAGAAAGTCCACAAGCGATCAAGGTTTATTGGGTATTTAACTGTGTTCTTATTTAAATATTAGGTTTGTGTTTTTCCCTCCATGTATCAACATCTACAAGGCCCATTGGTACTTAAATATTTTTCTCTTTTTTTCACATGTTCTAGAGTAAGGGAATCAGGGTCTCTGATTCACTGGTCTATAGTCTAGTTCCTATTACCTGCTTGAAAACTTTGTAAATTTGTAATTGGGAAACTTCTAGATGGTCGATGTGATATGTGCTATGTCCTAAATCGTTGAACCTCTAATTATTAATCCACTGTGGATGACATTTCTAACATCATAATAATGTCATATTCATCTAGTAGAACAAATATGGTTCAGGGAAGGTATTCAATCATCTACAAACATAAGTTGCAATGCTCAAATATGTATGTTTTCAAAAAAATTTAACATTTAAAAATTTCATTATTTTTAAGACTTCATATATTTAATTCCTTGTAATAAAATAATACACATATTTTTCATCTACCCCCCTCTCATACCTCCAGTTCCCTGGAAATTAGGAGTACCTTCCCACTGTCCCCAAAACCATCAACTGTCCCAAAAAGTAAGTGCAAAATATAAACTGATGGATACAAATTATATGTATCTCAAAGTTGCACATGGACCCAAATGGCAGATTCTCAAAGAAAAAGGAAACAGAGAAGTTACAGCTACAGTATGATATGTTATAGTTGCTTTTGATCCATTGTCAAAGCTTCCATATGAGCACTTAACCTCAGGGAGAACAGAAGTTTACCTGGCTAAAACTAACTGTTGATTAGGATTGTTCGTACCCAGACCAGTGGGGCTTCACTTGATGGTATAAATTTCCTGTAGATAGATTAGAGTTTTAAATAAGTAAATTATAAGAGCATAAAAAAGTGTACTAGAATCAGAGTTTAGAATGATCAATTATGATAATAAGTAACTTGGTGTTTTCCTTCAGATCATGTAGACACTTGTCCTGCTTCATACTCCATATCTACATTGACATCCACAACATGTTATAATTCAAGATATAACATATGAAAAATACTTACGAACTTGGATGTTCCAACTACCTTTGCTGTGAAGTCATCAGAGCATGAAGCAAGAAGTGACCCAGCCGGGTCCCATTTTATGGCATTGACTTCATCCTGAGAAAATATTTAAAAACAATAACACATCAGCTTATTTACTAACAGAAGATGGAAGACAATGTAATAACACTGTAGAGTCACCAACTGCAAATATAAATAAATGAATTCCCAATTAGCATGTCAATTTTCTGTTGCTGTTCACATCCCATCCCTTCCAATCACTTTCATACACTTTAACCAACAAAAACCATTTCCATTCCATTAATAAAGAAAGAGGAAATTTTCTTGAATGAAAGCCAACACATAGACACCTAAACAACCGACAATCAAATGGAGGATTTATAACGCTAAAATCTTTAAATATTTAGTAACATTTTAATAACTACTAATAAACCATAAATAGAACAAGAAGAGAGACCTGATCACAAGGATCTTAAGCAATGTGGTCCATAGTCCTCATCTAAGAAAAAGAAAACCAATGACATGAAAGTTATCCCCCAAAAGGAAGCCTACAAGGAAGCCAACCTCTTAAGGAAATTGCATTGCAAACAAAACAACAAACTTGATGCCCAGAAAAAGTTTTGATCAGGCAATTTTCCCCAAATTTACAAACATATATCATCTTGTCTATGGAGCATGTGGAAAAGGAGCCATTATTGCACCAATCAACATCAAGAGTGGGTGTTGCACCAAAGATATCTTCATTTAGCAACAACAATTTCACCTGAAATTCTCAGCCATCGTAAATACAAGAAACCAAAATGAATGAAACAAAAAACTTCATTTTGGATCAAGTATCCTTCCAGATTATCACAAACCTGAATAAAACTCAAATTGTTGTTTTGATTCCCCTATCTTGGCATCCCATATAATTGCATTTTTATCCATGCTTCCACTAAGAAGGAAGTCTCCTTTCTTGTTCCATTTAAGAGAGAAAATGGGTCCTTTATGTTTGTTCAATGTGTTCCTCAATTCTCCTAGTCAAGGCACAAAGCAACCCAAAACAAAATTATGAGTATGAGTTGTAACAGCCAATATGTTAGAAACAACATGTAATACCCCATTTTGACCCTTCTGATATATTGGCTTCTAATGTAAATATTGTATACATGTGATGTATGTTTTCCTAGCGTGGAGCTCAAGGCCAAGGCCCCACTAATGGATGCTCAGATTTTTATTTAAAAAGGAAAGTATTAGATATTATGTTACCCATGTGCTATTTAGCCATGGAACATTGTAAAATGATGTAAATAAACATCATGCAATAAAATACCAAAACTGGCTATGGAAGAAACTAATCTAAAGGGGCTATGTGTATCCACTAGGGAGTGGTGAGGGGGTTGTGGGATTGAACCTTATGCTGCCAAATGTCATTGTGAGAACCCATCTGACTTTCTTTGTTGACATTTAATTCAGTTGTAAGGGAGTTGTTGAGAAAATCAGTCCATGGTTTCAATAGAGCATGGACAACCCAGAAATTCGTATGGCAGAGTATGGGCTCTGTTTTCTTGACCCACAAGTCATTCTATCTCAGGGGAATGGTCTCTTTCTCATTCCCATTCCATTGTTGAACATACGGGCATCAGTTTTCATCCATCACGAATGCCTAGCAGTGAGAAAAACCAGAAATCACAACTTTGCAAGAACCCATGTTTTGAAGAGCCATAAACTCCCAGAATTGGTATTTGGCAGTGAAATCCAATGGGGGATCCATAGATATGAACCTTGGGGTGATATTGAGAGTATTAGATACCTTGAAATCCATTGGAAAACCCAGTTTTTATAGCCCAAAAATCCAGTGACGGGATTGAGTTATTTGATGACAGCATTGTGAGAAATCCAAGTGTGAATGGTTGAATAGAGGGTTGGGGTTGCTTGGATTTAGCCTGAGATGTCTGGAGTTCGTTGGTTGAGCTCACTGCCTTAGAATCCTCCTCCTTTTCTTATTGCATGCTTGATAAACCCAACTCTGTGTTGTCTTAGCATGACTGTTTGAGTGAAACCATGGCTGTGAGTGAGCCCATCTAGTTCCTCCTTAGTGGATACACAAGCCAGCTCGGGGGTGGTCTCTCGGTTGAAAGAATACAGGATGGACAGGGACCTATGGTTGGGTGGAACGTTTCTCTCCCATAGCCAGTTGTTTGATAGCTTCATCACAAAGATAAGTGTTTCTTGAGGTTAAATCATGCTTATTCTGTGTTCTGTAATGTGTTAGTTAATGACTGTTAATTGTATGTTGAATGCATGTCTTAGTATGGTTGATATGAAGCCTGCGCATATCATGGAGAAGGGGATTGATAGTCCACATTAGATTCATGACTTGCTTGGGATAGATATGCTGATGCATTCTAGTTTGTGTGTGTGGTAATATGTTTAATATCACTGTGTTTGCTTTAGTTTGAATCTACACACATGAAGTTTAATTTATTTATGAAATTGATGGCTTAATGAATGGGATGAGATAGTCAAATAAGCCCGGTATGGTTGGTCATGTTTCCCCCCCTGCACTAGAATGACAGGAGGGGACGTGACAGAGTGGTATTAGAGCCCATGTTGCAGCACTGGGGCTGCTTGGCCCAAACTCTGAGTTTGCAGGCAGATATCAGAGTGTTTTAACATATTATTGATGAAGTTTGGGCAGCATTTTGATTGGGGAAAATGGAAGAATTAGAGTTCTCACGTGTGGCAGAGAATTGCACTATTGCATAGATATTTCCAATAGCTTTCCAACAGTACCAGACTTGCCTTATTTGGTTAAGGGACGAAGGATATATGAGCCCCGCAAGTTGCATAGGTTGCGCAGTTGTTGCACAGGTTGCGCAGTTGTTGCACAGGTGCGCAGTTGTTGCACAGGTTGCACGGTTGTTGCACAGGTGTGCGGTTGTTGCACATGTTGTGCAATTGTTGCACAAGTTGCGTGGTTGTTGCACAGGTGCGCAATTGTTGCACAGGTTGTGCAGTTGTTGCACAGGTGCGCAGTTGTTGCACAGGTTGCACAATTGTTGCACAGGTTGCGCATGTGGCGCACATGTTGTGCAGGTGGCACACAGGTTGTGCACGGGTTGCGCACAGGTTGCGCACAGGTTGTGGAGGTGGCGCATAGGTTGTGCACAGGTTGCGCATAGGTTGCGCACAGGTTGTGCACAGGTTGCGCACAGGTTGCGCACTGGTTGCACAGGTGGCGCACAGGTTGTGCACTGGTTACGCATAGGTTGCGCAGGTGGCGCACAAGTTACACAGGTGGCGCACAAGTTACACAGGTGGCGCACAGGTTGTGCACGGGTTGCGCAGGTGGCGCACAGGTTGTACACGGGTTGTGCACATGTTGCGCAGGTGGCGCACAAGTTGTGCACAGGTTGTGGACAAGTTGCGCATAGGTTGCACAGGGGGAGCACACGTTGTGCACGGGTTGCACAGGTGGCGCACAGGTTGTGCATGTGTTGCGCACAGGTTATGCAGGTGGCGCACAGGTTGCGCATAGGTTGTGTACAGTTTGCGCATAGGTTGCGTAGGTGGCGCACAGGTTATGCACAGGTTGCACATAGGTTGCGCACAGGTTGCGCACAGGTTGTGCATAGGCTGCGCATAGGTTGCGTAGGAGTTGCACATGTTGCAAAGGGAGTTAAAAAGGAAAAGTAGTCAAACCCAGAAATTCATAAAAAATGAATGGTGCATCGGAACAGAGATTTGCAAGTTGTTGAGTATTCCTTGTTATATGGACTAACTTCGCCCGATAGAAAGTTTCTCTTGAATCTTCCTAGATTTACTTCTACAGGTAGCTGGAGTTGGCAGTTTAGGATATTTTGCAACTGTGTAAACATGTAGAATTTTTGGTAAAAATTGTCATTTTTGAAGTAATGTAACTTCCACACCTGAAGTCGGAATGGAGCATGTGGATAGGAATTGGAAATCTTATCCAGTAGAGAACAATGTTTCATCACCAGAATTCGAATGAGGATGTCATACACCATAGATTTGCAAAGTAGAAAAGTGCCAGTGGTTGTTTTGACAAACTGTTGTCGATATGGGCAATTTCTAGAATTGCATGTTTAGAAGTAGCAGAGACCATGCAATCAAACCAGCTATGATGTGGAAGAGGAAGATCATACAAAGATGAGGGATTGGAAAGAGAGAATTCCTTAACCCCTATATTGCTAACTGTATTTATATTTTATAAGATTTATTTGCATAAAATTAGGGCATGAGAATGTTGAAAATGCAAGAGATTAGATGGATGGTGTGAATATGCACTAGTTGACATATTAATAAACATTGCATAGTGCAAGAGCAGATGATTGTGCACACATATGATATTACATATTGGTAAAAGTAGTAATGTTCTACATATGCAATAAACCACTAATGGCAAATATTGTGGTTGATAATCACTATTGGTTTTGGTATTGGTTGTAGGACCAAAGACAATAGAAGCATGGCTAAATATGGTGATGATGTTGTTTCATATGGAAAACAACCTTATGAATAAAAAGTTAGGGCAGCGAATCTATGATCAAGAGGTTGGTGGAAGAATTCTGTAATCCTCTATAAGAGACAAATGGATCAGGTAACATCAAAGGTGTAAATGGGTTCCATACAAGCAATGGTTAATTATAATGATTGCATATGTGTTAAAAAGGGATTGGGTAATAATCCATTGAACCATATTTAGTAATCATAAAACGGTATGCATTTAGAGTTGAAATGCATTCATGTGAATGCCATACTACCATAGTGTGGTGGAGCATGGAGTGGTGAAGGAAAGAGGCCTCATTCCATGTGACTGTTTAGAAATTTAGATTGCATTCATATAAAATATATTGTGCCATGTGTATGTTGGTTATGAGCTTAATAATCAAAGCAAGTGAGGACTGATGGTCCTGATTATGGTAATGCATGCTATATGAGGTGGTCATGTTTCGGCCATAATATGTTTGAATGCATAATATTCATGAACCAATGCAAGGTAGCATTGAGTGAATATACATTAAGAAATTTTATAAATCTTGTGGTTATGCCTTGAATGAATGCACTTGAAAATCTTATGTAAACATTGTAGATGTGAATGTATGTGTGTGGATGCACATGTTGTGATGCATTGTGCGAATGCACAGTTGTGATGTTTATGATTCATTGTAATTAGATAATAGATGAAATGATGAATTGTCAAAAATTATGAGATCATTTCATGAGCTGATATGAATGCAGAATAGTAAGCGCATGAAGAGGGCAGTCATGATCGATGGGCTATCGGAATACTCTGTGGAAGGGAAGAGTTGTATAAATCACAAGACTGAGAAATGATGAGTATCTAAAAGTTCCATTTAAATTGCATGAATTATGTGACCGTACCTTGCAATTTTAGTATGATAATGATGCACGTGAAGTAAATGAGTTTTGGTGATATTGATATGTTAACAGCTCGAAGTGTTTGAATTATGGAATGTTATAATTTTGAAAATGCTTTAGTGACTATTGCAGCAATGAAATATTATATGCACGAAGACTTACAAGTGTTTGGCTGGTTGAAGTTTCTGATTACAGGTAGATTTTTCAAGGCATGGCAATGAGGGTAAGACTATGATGAAGGCTAGAATCTACCATGTGAAAGAGACAAACCTCATGAGAAGGATCTCATGGCTATGAAATAGTTTATGTGCAGAACAGATTGTCAATTCAGATTTGTAAATCTCAGAATTGAAATTTTGCTAATAAATGACTAATGACTATTTGGCTTACATAAAATGTGTCAGGAGGACATGCTGTAAGTGGATGCTCAGGTATGGCAGTGGGTGTAAGACCATGATGGGAAGAGTGGTGTCACTTATAGGAGCCAAACAATATGAGGATGACCTTATGGTTGAAACAAAATCAATTTCTGTAGGAGACAAAACTATAAATTCATATTGAATTTAATTATTAGTGCCATCGATTAGTTATGAAACAATCAGGTTTGAATTTTAATGTTAAATGTTGCTAACTGTTTGGCTATTTAATAATTGTTCCAGGAGGACACATTGCAGTAAGACCAAGAGAGAGGGCCTGCAGAAGTCAAACTTCATGGGAAGGGATTCCATGATTTGAAAATGGGTTTCGGGTGAAACATCATTAGACATTATTAATGTCTCATCCGCACTGCATGATTGGTGAACATGAGTGAGATGGTGAATACTATCTCAGGAGGAGATATGAGGGTTATGGAATATAAAAGGAGTTGGGATGGAAAACTGAGGGACTATCCACTTAGAGAAGGAGCCCCCATTCCTCATTAGTGAATAGAAATTACCTCTGCAAAATGGATAAGTGTTATGTAAAACCAGACTGATATATATATGTGTGTGTGGGGGGGGGGGGGCATCTCTAATTCTTAGAATTACTACACAAAGCATATTCCATTTGTTTATATTATTTAGACTGCTTGAAGTATGATTAGGACCTACATAGTTCATATTAGTGAGGAGTGCACACCTTTCTGGTGCTGAGTTATGATAGGGATGCCATTATTGACTACACCCTAAGGGAATGGACGCATTCCTGGTGTTTCAATGTTGGATAGTGAATGTTATGAAATATGTTTACAATTTTAGAGAAGCAATACTGATGAGCTTGCTTATCCATCTTGTGTTGTCAGCTTATACATATGCAAATTGGTGCTTCACATTAAAGGGAAAAGTGAAGAAAAGGGTACTCAAGAGGACTGTATGAGTAGTGGTAACCTTTGTGTAGTGTGAGTGGGTATCATGGGGCCATGATAGCCTGCAGTTAAGAAAGTCACCTAAAGTGTTCCTAAAGGGAACCACTGGTTTGCACAAGAGAAGGAGTGCCATCCCTGTGTGGGTGAAGAATTGTTATGCGCATGAAGGGTTGTGACACGTATGAAAGGTTGATGCAAGCATTAGGCAGAGTAGTAGAGCCTTGACCTATAATGGTTGGTGGCACAGTTTCCTTTCATTGGCTGATGACCCAGACGGATGTGCTGGCTCAGCAATGGAGAGGGCCAACCAGGTATGGGATTGGCTGGGCACCACCAAATGATTGGTAAATCTAGTTGGCGTGAAGGTGTACTGGTAGGGCATTAATTATTTGATGTTGTGGAGAAGCCTACGCACTGGCCAAACATCCCATTCTGCAGGAGGATCCCAAGTCTTGTAAAGTAAAAGAAGGACCCTGTGGACCAAAGAGGAAATGTCCAATACATATAAGTATTCATTTTCATTTAATTCTTGTTTGGAATAATTAAGATTTCAGGTATAATTCTTCTAACATCTAAGCTGATACACTATTGTTTCTTGTTGGAAACCTTGGTCATTGCAGGAAAGCAAGGACCCTGAAAGAACTATAAATGTTTGGTAAATCCAGAGAGTAACTGGTTGGGCACTACAAATGCTTGGTAAACCCAGTCGGCGTGAAGGTGTACTGGTTGGGAACTAATTACTTGAATGTTATGGGGCAGCCAGCGTGCTGGCCAAACATTCCTCAAATACTTGATAATACCAAGTCGGAATATTGTCTTAGCATATTGCTAGATGGGATGTCTGATAAAACCAGTCGGCGTACTGACTTAGCATTACCTATACGAATGGTTGAGGAGTAACTTGTGCGCTAGCCCAACATTCATTATTGTATCCATAGGAAATCCAAGGCTTGTAAAGCAAAGAAGGATCCTGTGGAATACAATGAAGACATCCAATGCAAATAAGTATTTGGTTATCATGCAACTTCTTGCTTATTTAATATGAATATACATGTGTACATGATTTGCTAAACTCTTGTTTAGAGATAAAACCTATGAAAATAAACTAAACATGTGAATTGATTCGATGTTTGAGTGTATGTATTGCTAGAAGCAAGGACTATGAGACATCTTAAGGATGCATGTGGACATGTGATTGTCCTAAAAAGCTCAGCTTGCGCAGAAATGAATGATGGTGCTAGTGGACTTGTGGGGGTCCTAGCAGCCAAGGGTGTTGTGGATCGCCATGTGGAAAGGTTCCATGGTTGAGAGATCCGAGGTAGACCATAGACACTAAGTGTCATAGCCAGGAAGAGCAGGTCAAGCATTCATGTTGAAGTGAAAGAGACTAGGAGCATGAAAACCACAGTGGTGGTGTGGGTTCCAGAATGGAACAAGACAAAGAGGAGAAAACTCTTACTCTCTCTTTCCTTTTTATTGATGCATTTATAAAAACAAAAAATTGTTGAATGCATATATGGATGAAAGTAGAGTGTGTTTATTTGCTTGAAATAAATTGTGAATGTTGAAGTAGTTAATTCCCTGTGAAAGAATGGACATGAATGAGCTCATGTGCCTGTTGGGCAAGCATGGAAAGTATGACAGTTTCATGGATAAAGCATGGACTACACATGTCAATTGGAAATTATTTGACTAATTTTAATGTTTATATTATGCTTGGCCTAACATAAATTATAATGATGAATTTCACAAGTGGGAAAGTGAAACTGATTTGTGGCAGTTGTTTCAAAGCAAGTGTTGCTTATAAGCAAAGTGAGAACCAGCTACGCACAAAGACCATGGCATAAACCATAGGCCATTGGAATTGGCTGAAAGTCTTCTTCAAACAATTTCCAAGACCCAAGAAAACCTTGGAGAAATTCTCAAGATACAGAAGAAGCAGAATGAGATGAACCACAAGGTTTTGCAGGACTCTAGTTGTCTATAAAGGGAGGTAAAAAGCATTCTGGAAGCAATCAGCAGTAGAGGATACATTGGGTCAATGAAGAGGCATTCATCCAATCAGTCCATTAAGAAATGTTCCAGGCATGAAGACTCAAAGGAAATTGAGCAGGAAAAGATAAAGCAACCACTAAAATGTTGGAAATGTGGAGGAAATCATTGCCGCCGCAACTTCCCAACAAAGGAACAATAAGAGGGTAGCAGCCATAAAGTTTTCAGACTTGTGGATGAGCTGAAAGGTCAGAACCAACATGAGCAGTTTGTGGAAGCCAAAGGACGGTGTTATTCTAAGGGGGAGGGGATTGTAATACCCCATTTTGACCCTTAGGATATATTGGCTTTTAATATAAATATTGTATACATACGATGTATGTTTTCCTAGCGTGGACCTCAAGGCCAAGGCCCCGCTAGTGGATGATCGGATTTTTATTTAAAAAGGAAAGTATTAGATATTATGTTACCCATGTGCTATTTAGCCATGGAACATTGTAAAATGATGTAAATAAACATCATGCAATAAAATACCAAAACTGGTTATGGAAGCAACTAATGAGAAGGGGCCATGTGTATCCACTAGGGAGTGGTGAGGTGGTTATGGGATTGAACCTTATGCTTCCAAATGTCATTGTGAGAACCCATCTGACTTTCTTTGCTGACATTTAATGCAGTTGTAAAGGAGTTGTTGAGAAACTAAGTCCATGGCTTCAATGGAGCATGGGCAACCCAGAAATTTGTATGGCACAGTATGGGCTCTGGTTTCTTGACACACAAGTCACTCTACCTCAGAGGAATGTGTTCTTTCTCATTCCCATTCCATTGTTGAACATGTGGGCATCAGTTTTCATCCATCACGAATGCCCAAGAGTAGAAAAACCAGAAATTGCAACTTTGCAAGAACCCATGTTTTGAAGAGCCATAAAAGCCCAGAATTGGTATTTGATAGTGAAATTCAATGGGGGGTCCATAGATATGAACCTTGGGGTGATATTGAGAGTATTAGATACCCCGAAATCCATTGGAAAACCCAGTTTTTATAGCCCAGAAATCCAGTGACGGGATTGAGTTATTTGATGACAACATTGTGAGAAATCCAAGTGTGAATGGTTGAATAGAGGATTGGGGTTGCTTGGATTTAGCCTGAGATGTCTGTAGTTTGGTGGTTGAGCTCATTGCCTTAGAATCCTCCTCCTTTGTTTATTGCATGCTTGATAAACCCAACTGTGTGTTGGCTTAGCATGACTATTTGAGTGAAACCATGGTTATGAGTGAGCTCATCTAGTTCATCCTTAGTGGATACACAACCTAGCTTGGGGGTGGTCTCTTGGCTGAAAGAATACAGGCTGGATAGAGACCTATGGTTGGGTGGAATGTTTCTCTCCCATAGCCAGTTGTTTGGACAAATTCATCACAAAGATAAGTGTTTCTTGAGGTTAAATCATGCTTATTCTGTGTTTTGTAATGTGTTAGTTAATGAATGTTAATTGTATTCTGAATGCATGTCTTAGTATGGTTGATATGAAGCCTGTGCATAGCATGAAGAAGGGGATTGATCCTCCGCATTAGATTCATGACTTGCTTGGGATAGATATGCTGATGCATTCCAGTGTGTGTGTGTGATAGATATGCTGATGCATTCCAGGATCACCAATTGGAAAATGAGCTTATCTCTCCGATCCCCAGTAGTTTTGACTCAATCAATGAGTTCTTCACTAGGTTTAAAAATTTGGTTTCTTAGCTAAAATATTATGGAATTGAGAAAGAAGAGAAGCAACTTATCCTTTCCATTTTTTTCAAAATTGGGTCCTTATAACTCATTTTTTGTCTCCACCTTCTAGTCAGCGAAACTATCCATTACAAATTGCAAAATTCCCACTCTTGGAACATTCATCCTGTCTCTCTCTCAAGAGCAGGACAAACTAGTGCAAATGGGAGTGATCAAACCAGGAATGGATTTAGCTCTTCCAGTTGCAGACGGGAATAATGTGAATTCCAAGGAAAGAAGAAGAAAATAACTCGAATGAACATAAGCCAAGAGAGGCTCCTATCAGTCATATGGGGATTCGAGTTCTAAGAGAGGAAAGGAAACACAAAGGGATAAGATCAAATGACCCTATTTCAACAGGGGCTTCCATCGTGAGAGTGCTTGTATGAAGAATAAAATAGATCTAATGGCACAACTACTGGAGAAGAACAATCTTTTAGTACTGGTGAATGTTAGAAGAAAAGTTGATCCAAAAGATGAGGTCAAGGAGAGGTGTCATGCACTCATGGAAGGAACTTCGAATGAATCCTCCTTCATCATTGATTCTGGAGCATCAAGAAACATGTCTACTTGTAAGAATCTCTTCTCTGATTTCAAATCCACAGTTGGCCCTTCAATCTTGATGGGAAATGATTCCGAGGTCTCCTCTAAGGTGATTGGAAGGATCAACATTAAGCATGGGTATTTTAGTGATGCACTCTATGTTCCCACTCTTGCAAAAAATATTCTTTCTGTTTACCAAATGAATCATACAGGAGTACCCAAGAAGGTCCTCTTCACTCCTAATGCGGTCAATATCCAAGAGATATCAACTGAAAAAACCATTGAAAAAGTATTGTTGATCATCATTCGAAACTCTCTGAGTTTTCTCACTTCCTACCTTACTCAAAACCGAATGCATTGCTCACACATGAAAATGAAGAGAGTAGACGTTAGCATGAAATATTTGGGCACCTCAACTGCAAGTACTTGCAATAAATGCACAATCAAGAAATGGTTGAAGGGCTACCCAAGATCAAGTTTTCTAAAGGCACCTATAAAGGTTGCTTGATGGGAAAGCATCAAGAGAAAAATATTGAGAAAGGGAAGGCGAGTAGAGCCTCTCAACCTCTTGAACTGATTCACAGTGATATTTTAGGACCACTTCCTCATATGTATTTGAACAAATCAAGGTATATCTTAACTTTCATTGATGACTATTCTAGATTCAATTGGGTGTATTTTCTTAAATTGAAATCAGAATTTTTTGGATACTTCAAGTTCTTCAAATCTTCTGTAGAAAGGTTCTCTGACATGAAGATCAAGGTCCTCCACACTGATAATGGAGGAGAGTATGTGAAGGGTGAGTTCCAAACCTTTTGTGCAAATGAAGGTATAGATATGCAACACAATGTTCCCTACACACCAAATCAAAATGGTGTTGCAAAGCGAAAGAACGGAACCTTGAAAGAGATGGCAACATGCATGCTAGAGTCTAAAGGATTGCATCCTAGCCTTTGGGCACAAGCTGTTAACTATTCTTCTTATCTATAGAATAGAGTTCCTCACAAAGGAATACAAGGTAAAACTCCTTTTGAAGCATGGATAGGTTACAAACCTGATGTATCTCATCTAAGAGTATTTGTGATCTAGATGGATATCGGTGGCCTCCCACCCATTCCACTGGCTCAAAACAGTTTTCCATTTTGCAAATTTTCTAGTAATTTTTCTACAGTTTTTTTAGTCCCAGACTTTCGGGGCCGTTTTTATGCCCTAAACAAAGTTTTTTGGGAAATCTCGATCCGACGAAGCACATTCCTCGGATAGATCTTTCTAACGGGCTACCGATCGCCCCTAACAGAGATTGTATGCAAAATTTATGACCTCGGGAAGTTGATTGTTCAACTAACCACCTTGGGGCCGCAAACTTTATAACGGTTCATCTTCTAGGTTTAGGTTTTTGGATGTTTGGGATTCTTTCCCTCATGCTTATGATAAATAGGCCCTTTCGACCTCTCTTTGTAATCATCTTGGCACGAATGAGAACAGTGACCACATCTCTTCTCAGAGATACCTACTACCATTCTAGCTGTTGTATTTACAGTCTGTTTTATTTCCGATATTTAATAGAATACGTGTTTATTGTATCGCTGTCTTTCTTGCCATATATCTGTGTATGTGAATATATATCTCTATATATGATTCTGTATATGCTATCTTTTATTTCGTTCCCACATAGATCTGGATCCGTGGTATGAGAGCAATCGGCTCTTTGATTGTTTCTCGGTGCATGTCCCCGACGAGGTCAGGATACAGAGATTTGGGTCTTGAACTAGTTTCACTTGGGGAAGATCACTCTCGCCGCCCCAAACGGCCTCCCATGGCAGATGAAAAGAGAGACAACGGAGTAGGAGATCCTATCAAGTTGTTGCTCGAGGAAGCCCTCGCGCGATAGAGGAATGAGATGATGGATAATTTCGCCCAAATACTTCAACGCATGCTGACGACGATAGATACATCTTCAATGAGCATCTGTTTTAGAGATGCGACTCCCTTCAAGATACAAATTAATGTTGATATCCCTTTATTTGAAGGCCAGATCGATGCCGATGCCCTAGATAAATGGTTGAATTTACTAGAAGGGTATTTCTCTATCCACAATTTTTTCGACAGAGAAAAGATCGTTTTTGTGCTCCTAAAGGTAGTCCCCCATGTCAAAAATTGGTGGGAAACTTATTGTGAGAAAACCTCATCAGACGAGTCTGGATTGTTTGAATATTCAAATCCCACTTGGGCCTCTTTTATACATGTCATGAAGGAACAATATTACCCTGTTGGAAACTATGATGACCAGTACACAAAATGGACCATTCTACGTCAAGAGAGGGACCAAACGGTATCGGAGTACACCAACAACTTTCATACCTCGCGCACAAAGCTGGGTATCAAGGACTCTGAGCGTCACCTAGTACTGAAATATCACAGTGCCCTACACCGGTACATATGAACAGAGATGGATTTCCTGGAAATATCTTCATTCAGATTTGCCTCTCGATATGCTGTCAAAATTGAGCAAACATTTTAGCAAAAGAACAAGCATGACTTTGGAGCTGCGCAGAAGTAGGGCAAGGGAAACTCTGGCTTGCAGAACATGGGGCAGAGAAAGGACAACCAGTCCCAACCACAAGCCAAGAAGGGTAACGAAAAGACAAAGAAGGACACCGGGAAGTGGTGCAAGCTCCACAAAAGCCCCTTGCACAACACCGATGAATGTCACTCAAAACAGTCATTGGTGGCTGAGATCAAAGCTTCAAAATCAAATCCCAGTTCTGATTCTGAATCAGAACCTAATTTCACAACCGTGCAAAAAGGGAAGCAGATCATTGATGCAGAACCGAGTGTCGTTGTTGGCACCACACAGATTCAACTAGAGGAACCTGAAGAGTCAGAGGCAGAAGAGCGCCTTTTCCACTCATAGATGTGGTTGAAGGGAATTCCCCTACACTTTATTGTGGATAGTGGTAGCCAAAAGAACCTGATCTCAACAGAAGTCATCAAGAAATTTGAGCTACCAATAACACGACACCCACAACCATACACCATTGGTTGGCTGAGCCAAGGATGAGGGATCCGCGTCAGTCATCAATGCCACCTACCATACGGCATCAAGCCCTTCAAAGATGAGGTATTGTGTGATGTGGCCCCACTTGAAGTATGTGATGTTCTTTCTGGACAACCATATATGTGGAAGCACCATGCTATATATGAATCACGACCTCATAGTTTCATTGTCAATGTCGGAGGACAAATCTATCGGATACCAGAGACAGTTTCACCTACCCCGACCAAGAAGGGCAGGAAGATAATCTCCCACACTGAAAATTTTTCCCTATTTGCAATTTCCACTAAAGGAGAACATCAGATCGCAGAGACATCCACAACCTCTTCCCATTATCCCTCTACTCAGCAGAAACAAGAAAAACAGAAATCCATTGCAGCATCTCCTATTCGAGTACCTCTGCAGTGCAGGACCACGCATTCAAGGTGCTCCTCCAAAAAGAAACCGCCGACACCAGTGCAGACCAAGGATACCACAACAACCAAAACTGTTGAATAGCTCCAACGCATCCAACAACAACAGTTACAACCCTTTGAAGATTCCAAAGAAAGGCAACCTTTTTGCTTCAGCAAACGCCGCACCAGGAGCTCAACTCAATATATAGTTCTACATATGATAAGAAATTTGACGCAATGGAGACCATTGCTTGCTAAGGGGGGAGGATTGATCTAGATGGATATTGATGGCCGCCCACCCATTCCACTGGCTCAAAACAGTTTCCCATTTTGTCAATTTTCTAGTAATTTTTCTACAGTTTTTTGAGTCCCAAACTTCCGAGGCCGTTTTGAGGCCCTAAACGACGTTTTCTGGGAAATCTCGGTCTGACAAGGCAATTCTATTTTCAAATGCTTAATTCATTCCTCGGATAGATCTTTCCAACGGGCTACCGAGCGCCCCAAATAGAGATCGTATGCAAAAGTTATGACCCCGGGAAGTTGATTGTCCAACTAACCACCTTGGGCCGCAAACTTTATGATAGTTCATCTTCTAGGATTAGGTTTTTGGATGTTTGGGATTCTTTCCCTCATGCTTATGATAAATAGGCCCTTTCAGCCTCTCTTTGTAATCATCTTAGCACAAATGAGCATAGCGACCACATCTCTTCTCAGAGATATCTACTACCATTCTAGCTGTTGTATTTACAGTCTGTTCTATTTTCGATATTTAATAGAATACATGTTTACTATATCGCTGTGTTTCTTGCCATATTTCTGTGTATGTGAATATATATATCTATATATGATTCTGTATATGCTATCTTTTGTTTCGTTCCCACACAAATCCAGATCAGTGGTATCAGAGCAATCGGCTCTTTGATTGTTTCTCGGTGCATGTCCCCGACAAGGTCAGGATACAGAGAGTTGGGTCTTGAACTAGTTTCACTCGGGGAAGATCACTCTCGCCGCCCCAAATGGCCTCCCATGGCGGATGAAAAGAGAGATGACAGAGCAGGAGATCCTATCAATTTGTTGCTCAAGGAATCCCTCGCGCAACAGAGGAATGAGATGATGGATAATTTCCCCCAAATCCTTCCATGCATGCCGACGATGACAGATACATCTTCAACGAGTAGCCGTTTCAGAGATATGACTCCCTTTAAGGTTCAAGTTAATTTTGATATCCCTTTATTTGAAGGCCTGATCGATGCCGATGCCCAAGCTAAATGGTTGAATCTACTAGAAGGGTATTTCTCTGTCCACAATTTTTTCGATAGAGAAAAGATCGTCTTTGTGCTCTTAAAGGCCATCCACCATGTAAAAAATTGGTGGGAAACTTATTGTGTGCAAAACTCATCAGACGAGTCTGGATTGTTTGAATATTCCAATCCCACTTGGGCCTCTTTTATAGATGCTGTCAAGGAACAATATTACCTTGTTAAAAACTATGAGGACCAGTACACAAAATGGACCATTCTGCGTCACGAGAGGGACCAAACGGTGTCGGAGTACACCAACAACTTTCATACCTCGTGCACAAAGATGGGTATCAAGGACTCCAAGCGGCACCTAGTACTGGAATATCGCAGTGGCCTACACCAGTACATATGAACAGAGATGGATTTCCTGGAAATCTCTTCACTCGGATCCTCCTATCGATATGCTGTCAAAATAAAGCATAAATTTCAGCAAAAGAACAAGCGTGAATTCGGACCTGTGCAGAAGGAGGGCAAGGGAAACTCTGGCTCGCAGAACACAGGGCATGGAAAGGACAACTAGTCTTAACCACAAGTGAAGAAGGGTAATGAAAAGACAAAGAAGGACACCAGGAAGTGGTGCAAGCCCCACAAAACAGTCATTGGTGGCTGATATCAAAGCTTCAGAATCATATCCCAGTTTCGATTCTGAATCAGAACCTAACTTCACAACCGCGCAAAAAGGGAAGTAGGTCATTGATGCAGAACCCAGTGCCATTGTTGGTACCACACAGATTCAATTAGAGGAACCTGAAGAGTCGGAGGTAGAGGAGCACCTTTTCCACTCATAGATGTGGGTGAAGGGAATTTCCCTACACTTTGTTGTGGACAGCGGCAGCCAAAAGAACCTGATCTCAACAGAAGTCATCAAGTAATTGGAGCTACCAATAACACGACACCTGCAACCATACACCATTGGTTGGCTGAGCCAAGGACGAGGGATCCGTGTCAGTCATCAATGCTGCCTATTATATGGCATCAAGCCCTTCAAAGATGAGGTATTGTGTGATGTGGCCCCACTTGAAGTATGCGATGTTCTTTTAGGACATCCATATATGTGGAAGCACCATGCTGTATATGAATCACGAACTCGTAGTGTCATTGTCACTTTGGGAGGACAACTCTATCGGATACCAGAGACAGTTTCACCTACCCCGACCAAGCAGGGCAAGAACATAATCTCCCGCACTGGAAAAAATTTCCTATTCACAATTTTCACTAAAGGAGAACATCAGATCGCAGAGACATCCACAACCTCTTCCCATTATCCCTCTACTTAGTAGAAACAAAAAAAAAAACAGAAATCCATTGCAGCATTGCCTATTCGAGTACCTCTGCAGTGCAGGACCACGCATTCAAGGTGCTCATCCAAAAAGAAACCATTGACACCAGTGCAGACGAAGGATACCACAACAACCAAAACTGTTGAACAGCTCCAGCGCATCCAACAACAACAATTACAACCCTCTGAAGATTTCAAAGAAATGTAACCTTTTCGCTTCAGCTAACGCCACACGAGGAGCTCAACTCAACACACAGTTCTACATATGATAAGGGATTTAACACAATGGAGACCATTTCTTGCTAAGGGGGGAGGATTGATCCAGATGGATATCAATGGTCGCCCACCCATTCCATTGGCTCAAAACAGTTTCCCATTTTGCCAATATTCTAGTAATTTTTCTATAGTTTTTTGAGTCCCAAACTTTCGGGGCCATTTTGAGGCCCAAAATGAAGTTTTTTGGGAAATATCGGTCTGATGGAGCGCAGTCCTCAGATTTATATTTCCAACGGGCTACCGAGCGCCCCAAACAGAGATCGTATCCAAAAGTTATGACCCCAGGAAGTTGATTGTTCAACTAACCACCTTGGGGCCGCAAACTTTATGATGGTTCATCTTCTATGGTTAGGTTTTTGGATGTTTGGTATTCTTTCCCTCATGCTTATGATAAATAGGCCCTTTCGGCCTCTCTTTGTAATCATCTTGGCACGAATGAGCACAGCGAACACATCTTTTCTCAGAGATTTCTACTACCATTCTAGCTGTTGTATTTACAGACTATTCTATTTCTGATATTTAACAGAATACGTGTTTACTGTATCGCTGTGTTTCTTGCCATATATTTGTGTATGTGAATATATATCTCTGTATATGATTCTTTATATGCTATCTTTTGTTTTCTTCCCACGCAAATCCATATTAGTGGTGTCAGAGCAATCAACTCTTTGATTGTTTCTCTTTGCATGTCCCCGACGAGGTCAGGATACAGAGAGTTGCATCTTGAACTAGTTTCACTTGGAGAAGATCACTCTCACTGCCCCAAATGGCCTCCCATGGCAGATAAAAAGAGAGACGACGGAGTAGGAGATCCTATCAAGTTGTTGCTTGAGGAAGCCCTCATGCGACAGAGGAATGAGATGATGGATAATTTTTCCCAAATCCTTCGACGCATGCCAACGACGACATATACACCTTCAAAAAGTAGCCATTTAGGAGATGTGACTCCCTTCAAGGTACAAGTTAATTTTGATATCCCTTTATTTGAAGGCGAGATTGATGTCGATGCCCTAGATAAATGGTTAAATCTACTAGAAGGGTATTTCTCTATCCACAATTTTTTTGACAGAGATAAGATCGTCTTTGGGCTCCTTAAGGCCATCCCCCATGTCAAATATTGGTGGGAAACTTATTGTGAGCAAAACTCATCAGACGAGTATGGATTGTTTGAATATTCCAATCCCACTTGGTCCTCTTTTATAGATGTCGTCAAGGAATATATTACCGTGTTGGAAACTATGATGACCAGTACACAAAATGGACCATTATGCGTCACGAGAGGGACCAAACAGTTTCAGAGTACACCAACAACTTTCATACCTCGTGCACAAAGCTGGGTATCAAGGACTCCGAGGGGCACCTAGTACTGGAATATCGCAGTGGCCTACACCAGTACATATGAACAAAGATGGATTTCCTGGAAATATCTTCATTCGGATCTGCCTATCGATATGTTGTCAAAATTGAGCATAAATTTCAGTAAAAGAACAAGCGTGACTTTGGACCTGCGCAGAAGCAGGGAAAGGGAAACTCTGGCTCGCAGAACACAGGGTAGGAAAAGGACAACCAGTCCCAACCACAAGCAAAGAAGGGTAAGGAAAAGACAAAGAAGGACACCAAGAAGTGGTGCGAGCTCCACAAAACCCCCTGGCACAACACCAATGAATGCCGCTCAAAACAGTCATTGATGGTTGAGATCAAAGCTTGATCAGAATCAGATCTCAATTCCGATTTTGAATCAAAACCTAATTTCACAACCACACAAAAAGGGAAGAAGATCATTGATGCATAACCCAATGTCGTTGTTGGCACTACACAGATTCAACTAGAGGAATCTGAAGAGTCGGAGGTAGAGGAGCACCTTTTCTACTCACAGATGTGGGTGAAGGGAATTCCCCTACAATTTCTTGTGGACAGCAACAGCCAAAAGAACCTGATCTCAACAGAAGTCATCAAGAAATTGGAGCTACCAATGACACGACACCCGCAACCATACAACACTGGTTGGCTGAGCCAAGGACGAGGGATCCGCGTTAGTCATCAATGCCGCCTACCATATGGCATCAAGCCCTTCAAAGATGAGGTATTCTATGATGTGTTCCGACTTGAAGTATGCGATGTTCTTTTAGGATAGCCATATATGTGGAAGCGCCATGTTGTATATGAATCAGGACCTCGTAGTGTCATTGTCACTGTGGGAGGACAACTCTATTGGATACCAGAGACAGTTTCACCTACCCCGACCAAGCAGGGCAGGAAGATAATCTCCCACACTGGGAAATTTTCCCTATTCATAATTTCCACTAAAGGAGAACATCAGATCATAGAGACATCCACAACCTCTTCCCATTATCCCTCTGCTCAACAGAAACAAGAAAAACAGAAATCCAGTGCAGCATCGCCTATTCGAGTACCTCTACAGTGCAGGACCACGCATTCAAGGTGATCCTCCAAAAAGAAACCATCAACACCAATGCAGACCAAGGATACCACAACAAACAAAACTGTTGAATAGCTCCAGCGCATCCAACAACAACAATTACAACCCTATGAAGATTCCAAACAAAGGAAACCTTTTCGCTTCAGCAAACGCCGGACCAGGAGATCAACTCAACACATAGTTCTGCATATGATAAGGGATTTGACACAATGGAGACCATTGCTTCCTAAGGGGGGAGGATTGATCCAGATGGATATGGGTGGCCTCCCACCTATTCCACTAGCTCAAAATAGTTTCCCATTTTGCTAATTTACTAGTAATTTTTCTACAGTTTTTTGAGTCCCAAACTTCCAGGGCCGTTTTGAGGCCCTAAAAGACGTTTTTTTTGGAAATATCGGTTCGCCGGAGCCCTCCTATTAAAGAGTCTTGAGCGTACTCCTCGGATAGATATTTCCAATGGGCTACCGAGCGCCCCAAATGAAGATCGTATGCAAAAGTTATGACCCCGAGAAGTTTACTATTCAACTAACCACCTTGGGGCCGCAAACTTTATGACGGTCAATCTTCTAGGGTTAGGTTTTTGGATGTTTGGGATTCTTTCCCTCATGCTTATGATAAATAGGCACTTTTGGCCTCTCTTTGTAATCATCTTGGCACGAATGAGCACAGCGACCACATCTCTTCTTAGAGATAGCTACTACCATTCTAGCTTGTGTATTTACAGTCTGTTCTATTTCCGATATTTAATAGAATACATGTTTACTGTATCATTGTCTTTCTTCCCATATATCTGTGTATGTGAATATATATCTCTGTATATGATTCTGTATATGCTATATTTTTTTTCGTTCCCACACAAATACGGATTAATTTGGATCCAAAGATTGGGCTAGGATTCCAATAGAGAAAAGGAGATCCTTGGAACCACAAAGTAGAGATTGTATTCTTGTTGGTTATGCAGTAAGTGCAAAATCCTACAAAATTCTAGATCTATCCACTATGCATACATTTCTTGAGAGAAGTGTACAATTTGAGGAATGGCCACTACATGATGATCATCCCGTTGATGAAAGAAGCTTTCCAATCACACCTCCACTGCTTATTGAGAAAGATAGCGAAGCATCCTCTTATTATAGTTCAGATTCTGAATCTGAAAGTGATGAAGAGAGAATGCTAGATCCATATCCACAAGAACCTGAAGATATAGCGTCTGATAGTGAAGATGAGAGAATTCTAGATCCAGATCCACAAGAACCTGAAGATCTAGCAACTGATGATCCAACTCCACTTCCTAGATGGGCTGCCACAACTCTTAGATATGCCAGTGATCTTATTGGATATCCACTTGATCCAAGAAGAACCAGATCTGATTTTCAGAATGGAATGTTTGCACTTTCTCATACAGATCCATTTCTTGCTGATAGATTCTTTCTTGGTAAAGAAGGTCACTTACCTCCTCTTGGGGTGATTTATGCACATGCTTGATTAGATTTTTACAGTCTATATTGAGGGGGGGATTTCTTCCCACTGGGTTCTCCCTCTTTCATCACAATTTTATTTAGATTGTTGTACAAGGTGACCTTTGGTCTCAGTTACCAAGGCCCTATATTTTTCAATCCTACTTACTCATAGTCCATCTTGCGGGGGGGTGTTGGAATATTCTCACCATCATCATTTGTATTTGCATGCATCCAATCATTAGTATGGTAGTCTCCCAGAACCTAGTCCTTATTTTTTAGCCCCATGGATCCTGTTTTTAGCCATCATTAGCCCTACTACCTACCTAGTGCGCATTGTTTTCATCATCTGGATACTAATGCACCCTACTACACACTTCTAGGATTGCATCAGTTAGTTCATGCACTGATTTCCTAGTTAACTGACTGTAGCTTCTAGTTGTATGTATCTGAGTGCCACTTAACTACTGATAGTGTGTCATGCACCCTTGGAGTCTTCTTCCCTTTATTAGTGCTCACATTCATCAGGTAGACTCAGGTTGACTCACATTTGACTGACCTTTGACTATCGGTGGCCACTACCACTGATTGGGTGATGTCTCCGATGCAATCCAAGCCACACCTTGAAGAGAATTTGAATCAAATTTGGGGTAATCGAATTCATTCTATTTTACCCTCACATTTTTTCCAGCTTATAGCTGATGAATGATATTACAGAAGTTTTCCACATTCTTTGAGTTTCATGTGTGAATATTGATTCTATTCTATCTCTTCTTCTCTGCAATTCTTGAGTGAAATTATGAGGTTTGTTCAAGATAAAGTGATCTTCACTTGCATAATTTCACATTTAGGAAGGTAAAAATTGTTGATAACTGCGCTAATATTGATTCACCCCACCTTTTAGTATTACATAGATTCCAACAAAATTTGCACTTAAAAATTCAAATTTACAAACTATACCCTAAGATATATACACAAGTATATTTCTATTTCAAAGCAATCTGTAAGGTTGAATTGCCATGGAGAAAATGTGTGGAAACAATGAATATGATCAAGTTTATACATTGTAACACAAGTTATCTAATATATATGAATCTTTGAAAGATTAGAAGTGGAAAAAAACAAATAATATTCGATATTCACACAATAATCTATTGGAAAGTATTTAATGAACGAACTATATTTTTTAATGTATACATAAAATGTTTAATAGATTATTGGCATGGATACTAATTGATATGAACGTCCAAACACTTGTCCTACTTTTATTCATACCTAAAGAGTAGCTTTGAATAGTCAACAAATACTCAAATAAATGGGTGGACAATTAATTTCAATTTTTTATCAACCTTACTTTGCACTAGGGAATGGAAGGTAAAATAAGTTTAATATGATGTACAAAATTCACATGAAAGTGATCTATACTTCAAAAAATATCATGATATTCGAAGATCTTCATATGGATGAGTTTTTGTACAATGGAAGTGATTCATGGTGGAAAGACAATATCGTGCTACTCTAAAGTAAATTTTCTACAAAAACATGATTTCTATAAGTGACCTACACTATGAATTTAAGAACTTTTCCGATGCCATCCTTTATGGGTGTGATAGTAAAAAGGTTCCCAAAAGGATTCACATCCTTATAATTCAACAATCATGCATATTAAATTTTCCCTACAGCCATAACTTCCTATATCTTTGAAACTTCAATAGAATCTCTACCAGCACCCTGAAGAAAGAAACTGCACTGTAAAAGAAAAACAAAGATATCCTAATCCTTTTTTGCACCAACAAATAGCTTGTCGAGTTTGAATATCCCACTCTTTCTAAAAATTATTAACAAATCAAATCTATGTAAGGAAGCTATATGTATAAAAGAAATTGTTCATCTCGAAGATGCAGTAATAGAAAGAATGTACTCATAACTTTTCAAAGGAGAATTGTTTTAGCAGACTTGTACATGAATTTTTTTTTATTAAAATATTCCCATAATCTTGGATATCCTTCCATGAGAATAAATAGGTGCACTCCCTCCCATCTTATATCTTATCTGAATTCACATAAATATGTCATTGTTGGTCTTTTCCAAGAAAGTGACTCTAATATTACCACAGTTTTAAGCCTAACGCATGACCTTATATTATAACAAAACTAAAATCATTACAACTATATGGAAACCTAGAGCTAACTAGGTACAAAATGTAGGATTTTAAGTTTTAAAAGTAGTAATGACAATAAAATGGGGTTAAGAACAACAATTCACTACTAACAACAAAAAATTCAACACTAACCAAGAGTAGTTTGACAATATATTTTTGCAGAACAAATTTTAAGAGTTCAATGGCCATAACATAAACTAAATACCAATATGTAGCATACATGGGGAGGAAGAGGAGATTTTATAGTTGTAGAAGCTATTCCAAGATACCACAGGATAGACATATCCAACTATTTATTTCACACACACACGCACGCACACAATATGTCCCATATAAGGGGGGGAGGCTGAGCAATCAATAAATATCATATCACATAACCCACCCAGAAAATATCATAAAATTGAGTAAATCAATAATATAATAGAAAATTTCCTAAGAAGACGTGCTCACCAACTCAGGCCCAAATTATCCAAGGAAATATGGATGTTTCTTTTGGCCAAGCTTAATACCCTAAGAAATACTTGTAAAACCCAAACTCTACCACCCTCATCTCCACACCATAAAAATTGCACAAATCTATTAATAGGAAAAGGAATACAAGCAACCATTGATCCAAAATTTGGTTTTGTCTCTGAGAGTCTAAATAAGGGGCCCATAACTACATACTTAATCAAGAAAGCTTATCCACAAAATATCTAAAATATATTCCAGTAAGGGATAGTTGGGGGTAGGTGGCCCTCGTTAGTTGGACATTAATTATAATAAATCTATCATATTCTGGTTATATCATATAGCCTAAAATCAATCTTACTCTATGTCTATCCCATCTAACGCAAAAGTGGGAAATGAAACAAGTTCTTCATGGTGAGCATGATAATAGTGTTTCTTCTAAGCTTGAAATAGTTCATATTAAGAGGTACTATAGAATATACTATTTAATTGTGTTACAGTAGTGATCCATACATATTAGACTTTAACATAGATCAGTCAACTTGACACCCAAGTCAACTTCAACTTTTTTTGGTGATTTGACATATCTACCTTAGCCAACTTCAACTCAGTTGAGTGATTCTACAACTAGATCTTGATCGATTTGACTCCACTAAGTGATTTAACATCCACATCAACTCAACCATATATTAAACCAACTCGAATCATTCAATGGACTTGATCGAAAAAGGATTTGAGTAATTGGCAGCTGAACCATTGTAGCAATGAAAAGTGTATATTTTGGAAGTTGTTGTAACCAAAATCAGATCTCTAGACTGAAAATAATTGGAAAATTAACAATCTGATTATATAAATATTTAACTCCAAATGGGGATGGAGGAATCTAACTGTTAAATGAGGTTTATGATTTCCAATTCAAAAAGAGTTAGCATTACATCTAGAATGACTTCATCAACTGTCAGGGATTACATCAGCTTGAAATTTTATTCTTCAAGTTCTCTTGGTATGAGTGCCCTAGAGTAAATTTATTTCTTGAAGTAAAAGTCTTCTACAAATATGCTTATGTAAATTCAATCATCTCATATTAAGGAATATATTATTTACTGGGTTTTTATTCCTAAAACGGTTTCCCAGGGTAAAATCATTTTGTTTTTGTGTATGGTTCTTGTGGATGACTGTTTCATTTACTAATCACATAATTAAATTCTAGAAGTCTTCTAGATTCTTGAAAAATATTGTTACTTCTATCAAATCAGATCTATATTAAAAATTTAATAGTTGGAACCTACAGGAGAAGCCTCCATCTATCTAGATAACGTTTCAGCACACAAGGAGAAGTCTCAATCAACTCTCACTATGTTCACAGCAGGAATTTCATCACAGTTATCACCAAACAATTAATGGGATGATGCTTCTGCATGTAAGGGATTTGCATAATATTTTGTCTATTGTCCACCAGATTCTATACAACACTAAATTTGAGTATATATCCATTACCACCCAATTCCACTCAATGTCTTATCATAAAATATTCCCAAGACAAACCCCTAAACACCAAATGCAATGTCAACATTTTTAGCACAATGAATCAATTTTTTCAAAGTCAGATTAGACTTAGAACCAAGGGTAAGACCAAACTCAAATCAAAATTGACTGATGACTTTGTTACGCTTAATACAAAATGTATCAAATATGAAAATTTTAATGAAAAAATATATATTCATGTACATGAATGTAAATCCAAGATTCCAAACCATTAGAGACAAATATGCAAAGTATTCTCATGCACATACCATGTAAGGGTGAATGTAGAAAAATGGCACCGATTGAAATACATATTTGAAAGAAAATACGCAATCATTGGAGTTCTAAATGGCCTCTAGAGTCCAAAAGAAAACATTTTGCAAGCTACTATCGTACTAGATACCATTGATCAACATGATCACCCATCAAACTCCAAATGCTACCAAGTGCTTAATGAGAGAGGGAGAGATGTGGGGAAAATAGAGGATGGAGGGGCTCTAAGTAAATTCATTTTAGAAGTGGGAAAGGTTATCCGTAGCTTTCATTTTAATTTAAAATTAATTTGTATGGGTCAAAAACCCACACATAACACATAGTATGGTTTTACACGGAACTAGTCTCTGAAGTTTGAACCAGTTCAAGGGCTTGTTCATGGGCCTTGGAGGTCTCACTAGTTGAACCAACCAGTTCCAGTTCTAGTTTAACCAATTTAAAAACACCACAATGAATAGTTGAAATGAGCTTAATATGAATCCATCAAGAGTGAAATAAAATTTCTTGCTTACTTCCAAAACAAATTTATCTATACTCTAAGGGTAATATCTACCTTTTCAACCAAATGCAAATTCAAATTATCCCAAATTGCTTCATATAGTATTTTGAAATTTGAAGTAAGCTTTGATTTGTATGTCAACTAAGGCCGCTAACTCTCTCTTGGTTCATGCTAATGTCAACAATTAAATGATTCACCTCCACACCCACCAAACTAAATCCCAAAATTCTTTAAAAGTTGATGGATTTAAGTATTCATTCCCACAAAATATGAATCATTGTTTGTCAATATAGAAATTTTATTCCATGAGTGCAATTGCTTCCTCGTGGAATCAATGAAAGCAATGAAGGTCTTTGAAAGTTAATATTATTTGACAGTCTGATTCTAATTAATCTAGTTAATATAGTTAATGAAGCTTCATCAGTAATTTCCAATCCTCTATTGTTGGAATTGCATCTCTAATATTAATTAGCACATTATGAAAAGATATTTGTTCATTGCTTTGTCCATTATGTCGAAACATGGTATCGAGGGTCACAATTATTGTGAATGTGTTCCACAATTCTTTTGCAATACCTTCCGATGCATATACAGGCTTATCCATGATAGGTGGCAGTTGTCCCAAATCACTGAACAATATCATTGATCATCCACCAAAAGGTATATTAGCATATTCTGGGAAGGCTTGGCAAAGTCTTGAATCTATTTTGATTAATAGATTTTTTCCAATAAAACTCATTTCATAGGAGGATGGCAGAGATGGACGGGAGGGGAGGAGGATGGCGGGAGGGTGGCCGCAGGAGGATGGGGGAGGCAGACAAGGACAGAGTTGCATGGAGGTGCATGCGAGGAGGAGGCGGACGGAGGTGCGTGGAGGTGCATGCGAGGAGGAGGGTGGCCGCAGGAGGATGGGGAAGGCGGATGGAAGTGCATGGAGGTGCATGTGAGGAGGAGGCAAACGGAGGTGCATGGAGGTTCATGAGAGGATGAGGGTGGACGTAGGAGGATGGAGATGCATTCGAGGAGGACATTGCATGCGAGAAGGAGGACAACGAATGGAGGGAACTGCATTTTGATAAGAGGCTGATATGATTAAGTTGATATTTGATATGGATAATACCCTTTCGATTTCATAAAAACCAAATCTTATTTATGCAGGTGCAAGCTATATTAAAAATTCCAATTATATTACCTTTTCTCTTTGCTACTTTGATCCTTGATCCACTTCTCTTTGCCATTTCTGTTTATGATTTATCATTTTTTTATGCTTTGTTTATCATTTATCATTTTTTTTATGTTGTTTTTTGTTTATATAGATATTGATTTCAATCGTGTTTTTCAATCGATCTCTTTTAATGGCCAACAAAATATTAATTAGTTTTTACGTTTTATTAGATCTCCCTCATATTATAACTTTTTACGTTTTATTAGATGTAACACTACATTTTTACGATTTATTAGATGTAATGCTACATCACACGTGCGCAAAAATATATTATGGAGGTTACCTTCATAATTTTAACCCTTTGGAAAAGTGTAGTTTGGTATGAATATTTCCGACTCATCTACAAGAGAAAAGGAGCACATAAATCTTATTATCATCAAACTGGTAAGAAAATCATCTGAATAAAAAAAAAAGGAATAGTTCAAAAGGTTACCTATGACATTTTTTATTTGAGGCTAAGATATTAATCGAGAAGCCAACAAGAATTCATTTAGACCAAATACTTCATACCACTAGATAGTTCATGCCAGGAATTATGCCTTCATATAAACATAGACCTTCTCCCAATATCCTTATCATGGAAGCCTGGTAAGGTAGGCTCTCAACCAAGGAATATAATCCTCTGGAAGTAGAGCCTAAACCCTCCTGGAGGGAGCAACCCCAAACAAATAGAATAATTGATGGAAAGTAGATGGGCTAACTACCAAAGATTGTTCTTGATTTCAACGATGGTACACTAGTATCATTAACTCTATGTACTATCATACATGTGTTAGTGCATGGAGAATTATGAAATATAGGGAACTGTATGGTCCATTTAATCTCACCATATCCTTGTCATTGAATTTGTATATGTTTCCAAACCTTAATTTGAATTACTTTTGGAGATAGGTTAATAAACCATCGAGGTCAACACCCTTCGCAACACTTAAAAATATGCAAATCCTTTGCTCTAAAATCCGCCTCTAAAATATTGAAGGGTATGGGAAAGGGACCACTAAGTTCATACCCACCCAATCATTCAACCATGAGAAAAGTTATACACATCTTAAAAAAAAAAACGGTAAATGATTTACACGTAAATAAACAAAAGTGAACAAATAAATTATTAAGCACGAACTAATAAAATTTTACAATAAAACTGTAAATAGAAAGTGTCATATAGATCAAAATTTATTTTCTTGAATTAACATCGCTATATTTGTTACCTAGCAATGGAAAACCCATTAAATGCAAGGGGTAAATTAATCAGACAATACACATGCCAAAAGGATTTATCTTGGTATGCATGTTTACGTCTAGTCGAATTAAGCAGAAGGATACTCGTGAATGAGTATTTTTTTACTAAAGTTTAGGTTTATTTATGCATCAATTGCAAAAAATAAGTAATAAATTTTACCTTGTGTCTTAAGAAAATAAAAGGATCATATTGTTTGACTTAGAGATACATTAGGAATGAAGTAAAGTTCTGTTATAGTTTTCTCTTGAATCATTCCTCTTCAAATGTAACATTCCTCTAGTGGGACTCTTAATGGAAAATATGTTGTTCTATGCATCACTTCCATACAATCTCTATTTGGAATTTAATTTCCATTCAACATCATATTCATTATGACTAGGACTCTTCTACGTTTTCTTTACCATCACCTTCTTCCTCCAAATCCTCTTTTTCATACAAACATCAACAAACATGTTGAACTCTTCTCCATTGATTAACCTTAGAATTATTGTTGTTCTATGAAATTCTTTTTCAATAATTGTTTCAAACTTTTATAAATGTATAATTTTTTTTTACTTTTCTTTGAAAAAGAAGACCATGACTTTTGTCAAAAAAACATTAACTAGAAACAAGATGTACTTGACACTTGAAATTGTTGATACGATCATTAGACCTCAAATCTCTACATGCACAAGCTCCAAAACTCTGCTTGTTCTCCTAGCTCTACCCATGCAACAACCTAATTATGTCGTTCCATTGCACAACATGAACTACACATGTCTTCCTTCCCTTGAATAGCAAGTAGGCTAGCAACCATATTTAACCTACTTAAAAAAAAGATCTAGAAAATTCTAAATCCCAAATTTTTTATGCCAAAGTGAGTTTACGTTGATATCTCCATTGTTCACCATTTCTTGTAAATATGTCACATCTTTTGAATTCTTCACCACAACATACTCAAATATAAAGCTAAAATCATTCTGCTCATTTTTTTTCTTCACTGGGTGCTTTCCTCTTGTGAACACAACTTCTACATTCAGAATTTGCTATCCAATTTGGCTAATAAAAAAAAATCTACTTAGACTAGAGATATAAAAATAAAATTTAAACACTAAGATGTTATTGGTTGTTAGTTTCCGTTGCAGATCTTGATGCCCTTCAACTACATGGGTAAATTCTCATGTTAATCAAGCACATAGGTGGTTCTTATCTCATAAACTTAGGTTTTACAAAGAAATTGTACAAGTTTCCCATATTTATTTTATGTTAAGAATAAAGAATAAAATATTCTAATTTGATCTATTTTACATGTGTTGAGTCTCTTTATTGACATTTAAAAAAAATATTGGTATGTCAAACACCTTTCTTTATCTCACATAAAGGCTCTCCACCCAGCTTCTTTAGACATATATTATTTACATGACAAAGCAACTTCCCAACAACCGAGTACAATTCAATAGATGTTGAGATAAAGATACCAAACTCTTCCTCTCATACTCAAAAACCTTTGCATGTCTCTGTTGACAATATTTATGCAAATATGAACCTTACAAGCTTGTTATCGGTAATGGCCCTAAGATTTCGTAGGTCCCTCAGCATCAACCAATAATGCAAAGGCATGTGTACAAGTTATCGTATCTAGGGGTTAAATTTAAAGGGCACCTTTAGCCATCAGTAAAAAAAAAATTGATGGTTATGTTTCTAAAACTACTCTGCATATAATGTTTAATAAAATTTTTTACCCTTCTATTGAAATTTATTCTTAATGTGGCAATTTGATAAAAATTACATGGAAATTTTGATGTAATTGCGCCACGTTTTTTAAATATGGGAATTGAATATGCTTGTAGAATACCATCCTCCTAAAAGAAAATATGTCTTAAAACTTGTCCCTCTCAAAGATTAAAGTAAGTTTTCCTAATAAGTTACAATCGAAAGATGAAGAGGCTTTAAATCGTTATGAATAAATTTCAATCAGGGCAAGTTTGTACAAGAGGGGACATTTAGAAAGGTAAAGAACAATATTTAGGGTGTACACTAATGTTTTTTAGTTGAACATGCTCTTGAATTCCTACTGGGAGTGATAAGGAGGAATTTGAGTGCATGCAAATCCTCAAGATTTTCACTGTAAATAATGGTATGTGTCGACATTCTAGAAAGATAATCTTGATTCCCAGTAGCCACTCCTTGCCTATATTTTTATGGTGGAAAAACAAGTCTACACTTTTTATATGTACGAACAATCCAGAGTAGAGCACTGCAGAAGAGAAAGAGAAAGATGGATTCTCCATCAGCTTAAAAAACATTAGCAATTGGGTCCATTTCTTTATTGTCCAATTCATCAAATAATAATGAAAGGTCCCCAAAAAAACATGAATGTATCTCGATTCCATATCTATACATACGTTTTATACAAAACTCTATATATCCAATTGAGATATTGTTTCCTACAATAGATATTAGCTCATCATAGAATTACATACCCCGCTAAATGAGAAAAAAAGAGATTTAACTCAATTGCTCATCTTTATTTAATTTTTTTATATTGAATTCTATAATCATTGAGAATATTGGTTGCCAGTGTCCTCATCTCCCACTCACCTAGATGCAAGTTTTTATATATTCATGTGCAAAAATCATAGTTGGATTGTGCAAGGATCCCAAACCATGATGGGAAACATGGATGTATATTGAAATTATTTAAATCTAAACACCGTTTTGGATGAAGTGTATTCTAAAAACAAAGTTGTAAAATGTTTTCCAAATGTTGAAAAACATTTCATATACTCATATCCCTAAAGGAAAGGTCATGATAAGTACATGTAACTAATAATAGTAGTCCTTTATTATGTATTCATATATAGTCTCATATGAAGGGAAAGGTGAAGAATGCATGTTGTCATTTTGATTGGGTCAAGACAATATTTTAGCTTCCAAGAAAAAGAAAGATTTGGATTACCATTGACTTAATTTCTTTATCTTGTTAACTACTGAATGATTGAATGAATGGGATGTGAAGATATATTTGGTCATTGAAATTTGATTTTCCAATCCTCAAATTTATTTACTTTATACAATGCATCCAATGGAATTAAAATTTATTTTCTTTCTACAATTCATCAAATGGCATTAATGGAGTTTTGAATTCGAAATTGAAAGTAGTTGACATTAGGTGTAGATTAGGTGAAAGCTCAAAATCCCTCCTTTGTCTCCCTAAATACCATTGGAAATTCACAGGAAACCATCAAGTTTGGTGTAATGTCCCCATTCAAATAAGTGCATAGTAAGACAATCCCATCAATCCTACTAGTTTCCTAGGTTGGATGGGCACATGTGGGATGGTAATATGGAAACTAATAAATGATATTTAGACATTAGAAGGGTTCAAGCATTTGATAAATATGATGAATAAATAAATTCAAGAGAAATTCTAGGTGGCAAGTGGTTTTGGAGACATATGGAGGTGGTGGGACCCACACTAGCTTGATTTTTCAATGACACATGGCAGCTCTCTCTTGCCAATTCGAATTCATGGGAAGGTGAAAACTCTTGGGTGAGTTGGTAATTCATAACACATGGCATTGAGCATATTAGGTCGAAATGGGAAGGAAGAGTAACCTCCATGGGAGAGGAAGAGTCAAATTGGAGACTAGTGGACACGTGGGCTAGATTCCCTAGTTTTATGACAACAATAATGAAGCATCTATGACATTTTATGACAAAATTCAGACTTGACTTCTTACACCTGACCATTATGACATGTTAGCCCCAAAAATAGGCTCAAGAAGGCGCTCATGGAGTTGGAGGAATCTAAAGAGACTCAAATTTGAATTTGGGAGAAGATGGAAGGTTGGAACTAGGAGACAAGTGGCAAATGAGGAATATTTTCTAAATGGAAAATTATTGAATCTATCGAGAGGATTTAGACCCCTTGAAGGCTAATGTTTGTTATAAAATGTAGAAATCAAGTATGAGAATGGCTTTTGATGATTTGAGAAAAATTGCATTTGTGAAGAGAGAGCTAGTGGATGACTAGTTTCTTGCCTTAGCCAATTTCGAGGGTGAAAGATTCCCATCCAAGTTGGTGTTTGGAGAGGCCACTCAGGTCTTTCATGGTTCTTTAATGGAGTTTGTATTTGCAGGTAGCAGCTATAGGAAGTTTCAATGTTTGGTTTAGTGCAGCACTTTCTCTCCACCGTTTCCAGTTTTGAAGGCATATTCGTGCTCCTTGAGGGAGGGCGTTTTTGGTGAGCACTTGTGCTTCTTGAGAGAGATTCTCATTATATATTTATGATTGTAATAGATTCATATCCTATTTTATTCATATTCAGAAAGTATCAGGTCGAAATACCCACTGGTTGTATGCAAAACTATTGATTAATGAGCAAACAATGTCCATTTCCCCAATGAATTGATGTATGACACTATAATGTTGATTATTTCGAATGGATGGATGATTCTCTGATATATTTGTGATAAATATACTGCCATGGATGTCTTCTACAAGTTTCATGTACTGTACTTGAGCATTTGAAGCATTTTTACTCAGTTTAGTTGTATTGGGAGGTGAAATAGTGCCATTTCCCCAAGGGTCGAATTGGGGGTTTTTGCTGTTGAATGTGAGAGAGTTAGAACAGTATTAAAAATCAATTAATGGTGCATATGAGACCTTAATCACATACTTAACACATTATATACCTCTGTTCATAAATTTGTGGGAGTTTGGAGGCATTGGGAAGGCCATTTGCAGTGTTACTCGAGGGGGATTTGATGCACAAATTACTAGTCAAAATTACATATATTGATCAGAATACAAATCAAGTTTGCAGCAGTATTTGGAGGGCCATAAAACATCCTTGAACCTTATATTCAAGTATAAATACCATTCATACACTCCTAAAGAAGATTTGGGAGCATTTGGGTCGATTTGGAGGTCAAAACAGTAAAACTATTCAAAGGTCGAAATTGGGAAAAAAAAGTGAAAAATTGGGCATTTTAATAAAATTTGAAAAAGCGATATTACAAGTGGTATCAGAGCATGGTCTTGGAACCTGATGGTATTAACAAGAATCCAAACAAATAAAACACCACCCTTTGAATCAGTAGTTGAAGAAGAGATAGTAGCAGAAAAATAGTTTTTTTCTAAAACAATGGGTAGAGAGGAGGAGGAAAAATTAAGACATAAGGAGGAATTTATTGAATCCTTAAAACGATGTTTTGAAGGACTTACCATGGTTATGCTAGATATGAATAAACAAATGATGAAAGGTTTCGAATTGTTGGGTAGCCAACTTTCAGGCAAAGGGATGATAGGAGATAATAATGGTTCACACTCAGGGGAAAAGATGAAAGGGAATGAGCATATTTTCTCAAGTACAGGACCTCATAATAGACCTGATGAATTTCAAAGCACACAAAGGCATACTGCACCTAAATTTCTCACACCTAAAGAAGAGCCCAATCTTGAATTGGATTACAAGAAACTAGTAAATGATTGGAATGATTTGAATGAAGAGTGTAAAAGAGGTGTACCACTCAGTGACTACATTGATGCTATGCAAAAGATTAAAATGAAGGGAGACAATAGGAGTCCATTCCAAAACAAAGAATTGAATAGTGCTATTGGAAAAATGTCACTTCCTACTTTTGATGGTTCTTCTCAAAATTCTGCTAACACTTGGGTGCAAAAATTGGATGTATATTTTCAGCTGAATCCTATGTTGGAAGAGGATGCATTAAAAATGGCCATTTTGCATTTGGAAGGAGATGCCAATGAATGGTGGTTTCATGGGCTGAAAACCTTGGGTCATAATCAGGTTAAAACATATGGAGAATTTGTTGACAGGGTACTAGAAAGATTTGAACAAAAAGATCCAGAATTGCCTTTCAAAGAACTAGCTCAATTGAGGCAAACTGGGTCCCCTACCGAATATATGTTGGACTTTCAAAAATTATCAGTCAAGGTGGCTGATGTATCTATGGGAAGATTAGTATTGCTGTTGACTGAAGGTTTGGCTGAACCCTTAAGAGGTTTGGTCAAATCCCACAAGCCAACTACATTAAAAGATGCAATGAGCTTGACTAGGGATCTCCAAAATGTGCTTCCTAGAACGAGATTTCCTCCTAAGCCTAGCTATAAATTTGAAAAGAAACCTTGGCAAAGGGATGGATATGATAAGAAACCTTGGCAAAGAGAGTCATTTGAGAGGAATAAAAAAGAGGGACTAAACAGGGATGAACTTAGAAAAAAGAAACTATGCTTCACATGCTTCCAACCATGGACACCGGGGCACAAATGTACCAAAGGAAAGGCTCAATACATAGAAGTATTTTCTGATAATGAGGGGTATGATGGGGGCATGGATGAATATGGACATATTTCAGATCAAGAAGAGGCATATGAGACAGCGGTAGAAGAGGAAAGACAAGAAGAAAATCAGCCTTCACCGGACAAAGCAAGAATGGCAGTGCTTTCAGCAGTACCTCGCTATCATACCATCCGATGCAAAGGTGTGGTACAAGGACAAAGAACTTCAGTTTTGGTAGATGGAGGAGCCACTCATAACTTCATTGATGCAGAGATGGTAGAGAAAATAAAGATACCTATTGAACCATTTGATGGCTTCACAGTTGTCATTCCCGGTCACAACACAATGCAATGCAAAACATGGGTTCCAAAGCTGCAAGTCACCGTAGGTAACTATACTTTTGTTGATAGTTTTTATGTGGTTGATGTTGCTGATACTAATGTGGTTTTGGGAGTGCAATGGTTGTATTCAATAGGAGAGCATACAGTAAATTATCAAATTCCCGAAATGAAATTCCAATATTCAAAAGGAGTACAAAGAATTGTGAGAGGGCAACACACTTATCCAAATCAAGTAGTGACTTGCAATAGCATGAGATCTATATTGAGGCATGGGGATATAGAATGGGCTGCTGAATGTCATATTACATCTCCCAAGACAACTATAAATATTGTCAAACACCCAAAGGAGATAGAGAGACTTTTGCAAAAATATGAAAAGGTTTTTAGAGACCTTCCACATGGTAGGCCACCAGATAGGGGGGTTGAGCACAGTATTGTTTTGGAGGAGGGTACTTCACCCATTCAGATACCACCTTATAGACATCCTAAAAGGTTTAGAGATGATATTGAAAAAGCTATCCAAGAACTCCTAGAGTTGGTATCATTAGACCAAGCTCTAGCCCTTATGCTTCTTCAGTAGTGCTAGTGAAGAAAAAAGATGGAACGTTGAGAATGTGCATAGATTTTAGAGCCTTGAACAAAAAGACTATCAAGAATAGGTATCCTATTCCTAGGATTGATGAGCTCATGGATGAGCTACATGGGGCCAAATACTTCTCAAAAATTGACCTTAGATCAGGGTATCACCAAATTCGAATGAAAGATGAAGATGTGCAAAAGACCGCTTTTCGATGTCATTTTGGCCACTTTGAATGTCTTGTCATGCCTTTTGGGTTAACTAATGCTCCAGCCACCTTTCAAGCATGTATGAATAGGATATTTTGCAAGCAACTAAGAAGGTTTGTTTTGGTTTTCTTTGATGATATTCTCATTTACAGTAAAACATGGGAAGAGCATTTGCAACAGTTAGAGATTGTGTTGAAAATCTTGCAAGAAGAGTCCTTATTTGCTAAATTATCAAAATGTGAGTTTGGGATGAAAGAACTACTGTATCTTGGGCACATTATTGGGCAAGAAGGAGTGAAGGTACACATGGAAAAAATCAGGGCTATCTTGGAATGGCCATCACCAAAAAATATTACCGAATTGAGAGGCTTTATTGGCATATGCACCTACTACAGAAAATTTGTGAAAGGGTTCTCCAAGTTGACTTCTCCACTCACTGATTTGAATAAGAAGGATGCTTTCAAGTGGGATGAAGAGGCTGAAAAAGCTTCCAAAAATGAAAGAGGTAATGAGTAGTTGTCCCATACTTGCACTTCCTGATTTCACTAAACCTTTTGTTGTGGAATGTGATGCTTCAGGTGGAGGAATATGGGCTGTCCTAAAGCAAGGCCAACACCCCATAGCATTTGAGAGCAGAAAGTTGCAGCCTCATGAAAAACTTTACTCCATCTATGATAAAGAAATGCTGGCCATTATGCATGCATTGGCCAAATTCAGACAATACTTGGTGGGCAGCAAGTTTGTGGTGAAAACTGACCATAATAGTCTAAGACACTTTCTCACCCAAAAAGATCTAAATGAAAGGCAACAAAAGTGGGTAAGCAAGATTCAAGCTTATGATTTTGATATTGAATATGTCAAAGGAAAGAATAATATAGTAGCAGATGCTTTGTCAAGAAGGCCTTCCTTTTCTCTCATGGATATTGCCAAGGATTGGAAAAACATGCTACTAGTTGAATATGCCAAAGACAAATTTGCTTGTGATGTGTTGGATGGAATCAAAGGGGATGATAATTATAGGATTTTGAATGGGCTGATATATTATAAGGGAAGAATTTATTTAGTTCATAACTCCAAGCTCAAGTACCGAATTTTGCAAGAAGCACATGATTCCCCACTAGCGGGCCATCCGGGGATCTTCAAAACTTATAGACAGTTGAGGCAAAGATTTTTTTGGAAGGGGATGAAGGAAGATGTTCAAAAGTATGTGAATAAATGTAAAGCATGTCAACAAAACAAATCAGAACTTACATGTCCAGCCGGCCTATTACAACCATTGCCCATTCCGGAGCAAAAATGGGACAGTATTTCCATGGATTTCATCACCGGATTGCCTAAATCCTTAGGTAAGGATTGCATCTATGTGGTAGTTGATAGGTTGACAAAATTTGCTCATTTCTTTGTTGTTACATCATCTTTTAGTGCTGCACAAGTGGATGATATTTTTTTCAAAGAAATCTTCAGATTGCATGGGCTCCCCAAGAGCATTGTCAATGATAGAGATAGTAGATTCATGGGTGCTTTTTGGCAAGAACTTTTTAGATTGGTAGGCACTCAATTGACTCCAAGTACCAGCTATCATACACAAACAGATGGACAAACAGAGAGGGTAAACCAATGGTTGGAAGGATACCTAAGAAACTATGTGGGAGGGCAGCAAAAAGCATGGGCAAAATGGCTACACTTGGGTGAGTTTTGCTACAACACCACTTATCATATGTCAATAGGAATGTCTCCTTTCAAAGCATTATATGGTTATGATGCACTTACATTTGCTGACATTATATTTGGTGATAGTAGAGCCCCAAAGGCTAAAGATTGGGTGGAAGAGAGCCAAGAAATTTTAAATCTCTTGAAAGACAATTTGCAGGTTGCTCAAAATCAACAAAAACAATATGCTGATAGACATAGAGAAGAGAGAACCTTTCAAGTCAATGATTTAGTATATTTAAGGTTGCAGCCCTATAAACAAACATCTCTCAAAAAGAATGGAGCAGAAAAATTAAAACCAAGGTACTATGGGCCATACAAGGTAGTGCGGAAGGTTGGAGAAGTAGCATATGAACTAGAACTTCCGGAAGGGAGTAAAATCCACAATGTATTTCATGTTTCTTGTCTTAATAAAGCTCTTGGTCAGCAAATCATCACTTCATAAATACTTCCTCCTTTGGATGATGAAGGTCAGCTCACACTTGTTCCGGAAAAGATTTTGAAGACACGGGAAAGAAGGTTGAGGAGTAGAATCATCAAAGAATATTTAGTGCAATGGAAGGACTTACCAAATGAAGATGCCACATCGGAAGAGGAGAATATTTTGCAGCATCCAAATTTGAAATTGCTTGAGGACAAGCAATCTTGGGTGGGGAGGACTGTAATGTCCCCATTCAAATAAGTGCATAGTAAGACAATCCCATCAATCCTACTAGTTTCCTAGGTTGGATGGGCACATGTGGGATGGTAATAAGGAAACTAATAAATGATATTTAGACATTAGAAGGGTTCAATCATTTAATAAATATGATGAGTAAATAAATTCAAGAGAAATTCTAGGTGGCAAGTGGTTTTGGAGACATATGGAGGTGGTGGGACCCACACTAGCTTGATTTTTCAATGACACATGGCAGCTCTCTCTTGCCAATTCGAATTCATGGGAAGGTGAAAACTCTTGGGTGAGTTGGTAATTCATAACACATGGCATTGAGCATATTAGGTCAAAATGGGAAGGAATAGTAACCTCCATGGGAGAGGAAGAGTCAAATTGGAGACTAGTGGACACATGGGCTAGATTCCCTAGTTTTATGACAACAATAATGAAGCATCTATGACATTTTATGACAAAATTCAGACCTGACTTCTTACACCTGACCATTATGACATGTTAGCCCCAAAAATAGGATCAAGAAGGCGCTCATGGAGTTGGAGGAATCTAAAGAGACTCAAATTCGAATTTGGAAGAAGATGGAAGGTTGGAACTAGGAGACAAGTGGCAAATGAGGAATACTTTCTAAATGGAAAATTATTGAATATATTGAGAGGATTTCGACCCCTTGAAGGCTAATGTTGGTTATAAAATGTAGAAATCAAGTATGAGAATGGATTTTGATGATTTGAGAAAAATTGCATTTGTGAAGAGAGAGCTAGTGGATGACTAGTTTCTTGCCTTAGCCAATTTCGAGGGTGAAAGATTCCCATCCAAGTTGGTGTTTGGAGAGGCCACTCAGGTCTTTCATGGTTCTTTAATGGAGTTTGTATTTGTAGGTAGAAGCTACAAGAAGTTTCATGGTTTGGTTTAGTGCAACACTTTCTCTCCACCGTTTCCAGTTTTGAAGGCATATTCGTGCTCCTTGAGGGAGGGCGTTTTTGGTGAGCACTTGTGCTTCTTGAGAGAGCTTCTCATTCTATATTTATGATTTTAATAGATTCATATCCTACGTTATTCATATTCAGAAAGTCTCAGGTCGAAATACCCACTGGTTGTATGCAAAACTATTGATTAATGAGCAAACAATGTCCATTTCCCCAATGCATTGATGTATGACACTATAATGTTGATTATTTCGAATGGATGGATGATTCTCTGATATATTTGTGATAAATACACTTCCATGGATGTATTCTACAAGTTTCATGTACTGTACTTGAGCATTTGAAGCATTTTTACTCAGTTTAGTTGTATTGGGAGGTGAAATAGTGCCATTTCCCCAAGGGTCAAATTGGGGGTTTTTGCTGTTGAATGTGAGAGAGTTAGAACAGTATTAAAAATCAATTAATGGTGCATATGAGACCTTAATCACATACTTAACACATTATATACCTCTGTTCATAAATTTGTGGGAGTTTGGAGGCATTGGGAAGGCCATTTGCAGTGTTACCCGAGGGGGATTTGATGCACAAATTACTAGTCAAAATTACATATATTGATCAGAATACAAATCAAGTTTGCAACAGTATTTGGAGGGCCATAAAACATCCCTGAACCTTATATTTAAGTCTAAATACCATTCATACACTCCTACAGAATATTTGGGAGCATTTGGGTCGATTTGGAGGTCAAAACAGTAAAACTAGTAAAAGGTCGAAATTGGGAAAAAAAGTGGAAAATTGGGCATTTTAATAAAATTTGAAAAAGGGATATTAAATTTGGACCTTCTTATCCCCTCGCTTTGCAAACTCAAGTACATAAATCACTGGTCTCCAACTAGATTTTGAAAGTATGTTCTTGCATTTATAATTTCAAATACATAATGGAACAGAAATTTGAATAAGAAGAGGGACCCAAAACAAACTTGACCATAAAAGATCGAGAGATAATTTCCCTGCACCATACGTTAGCAAAGTATGTACTCATACCTAGATTTCAATGGCAGCCAAAAGAATAAAAGGTAATGTTCATCTTGAAAAACAAAAGATATTGCTCGATTTTAGCAAATTTATATATTTGTATGCTCATTATTATGGAGGTGTGTATCCCAACATCTACCTTGAGGTTTGGGTATAGTATGAAAGTCTTATATTGGCCAATGAGAGCCACAATTCCCAGGGTAGGGACACATCCATCAAATGGTTGAAATATTAGGTTATTACGTTGAGCATTGGTTGTCATTGATGTCAACTAAAGATGATGACCATCATCTAATGTCAAAGAGGATGTCAACTGATCCAGTATGAGTCACTGATATCAGCACAATTCAAAGTGGCTATAGCATTCCAACATAAATATGTAGAATCCACTTTGAGGAAGTCTACTACGCATGGTGAAGAAAGCATGAACATCATAATCATATGTGCAAAAGGTGAAGGTGACATATAAGAAACTTTGGAGTATATATAAAAGCAAAAATATCTAAAGAAGACAAGAATCATATAGGTGCAAGGTGACAGGCATGGATTCCAGTCTGAAAAAGTATATCTAGTCACTGCATCTATTCTATATGAAGATGTTTACAACGTCTTGGAGCGTATATAAACTTGAAGATGTGAATAAACGATGCATTAAGCAGGCATTTTTGTAGTATATCTAAGAAGTACATTCAAGAAGAAGATGTGTATCAAAGAGACATCATACATCATCCATTCTGAAGAAGTACATAAAATGATACTTCATACAGATCTGAAATAATACTTCATGAATATTCAGTTCAACAAGGAACACAAGCAATGCACTCTACATCATGTACTCCTTGCGCAGATATTAAGTCCACCAGGATACACCTTCTCATGAAAAACATCCAAGGAATTGGTTGGAAAATAGTTCAAGTGCTCAAACTTCCAAGAAGATGATTGGACCAAAGGAACAAGCAAGCTAGAAATTATAAGTGTTGCTTGGTTGATAGATGGGAGTGTGCGGGAAGAAAGGAACAACAGATGGTCGGAAAATCCTGAAAGCGCACAAGCACATCCAATTAGAAGATTCCTTTAGGTGGTGAAAAGTGCACAAGTTCCTAAATGTGCACAATCAGTTAAATATCACATATGAGAAAATGCCTCAACCGACAAAAAACAAGTGTGCAAGTCCCACAAGTAATGATAATGCAAAGGTCAAAACCCCACCAAAAGAGAAGTTGGAGTGTGCGCAATTTTTGTAAAGTTTCAATACAGCAAGACCACATCACCCAAATGCAATGATGAGCATGGGTCACAATCCCACTAAGAAGAAGCCGAAAAATACACAGACTATGAAAATTGGTGATAACACAAGAGTGCATTACCCACAAGGGATGGTACAACAAAGATCATGGACATATCAAAGATAAGGTGAAATATTGTACATATACCATAGGCCAACGGTACCTCTAGAGCGCAATGGTACAACACCAAGGTGCAAAGTCCCACTAAGTTGTGGACCGTAAGGGTGCATGTTACATCAGAGATGACATAGCAATAGTGCAAATGATGAGATGTGGAATATGCAAAATCCAAGAAGTGTGGAAGAAGGGATGCCACGACTGACTTGCTAACATATAATCCGTGTAGGACATGTATAAATAGAGATGCAAGTTGGAGATTTGTAGGAAGTGGAAAGAGCAAGAAGATTGCAAGTTTTGTGAAAGTTTCAGCTTTTTTCGGGGCATTAAGGGGCTCGTGGACATAATAGAATGATCTAGCGAAGAGACGAATGTGCACATACAACAAAACAAAGTTTTATGGTGCATAGAAAGATGTCGTAAGCCTATGACAATTGTACAAACATGGAAATGAAGAAATACTAAAGAATGTGCAATTGCCGGATATCTTGAAGAATTGTATCACAGTCATCACGTCGATCATCACAGAAGTTGAAGAGACAAAAGCTCAGAGACATAATCAAATATTATGAGATATTGTGCAGATGTCTAGCTGATGCATATGAACTAATGTGAATGTGTGCAAAGTTGAAGACTACATCTAATGGGAAACAACAGAATAGTAGCAAAATCAGATAGGCGCATCAAGATGCAGATGATCTAAGACAAGTGAATTATACTGAACGTACCAATCATTTGATGCATAGGATGTTGCAGATCGTTTGAAGGACTGCAACACTTAATCAGGATGGACACATCATAAAGTGCACAATTATCTCTGTTACTAGTGCTTCATTTCAGTACAACAAATCATCAATTGAAATCAAAGTATCAGTTGATCATTGCAGTCATGCAAAGAAGAACGTTGAATGACAAGTGCAAACTGCAACATTATCAAAGCACACAATCCATCAAGTAAGTCATCAGGAGAAGTGTGATTTTGAGAAGAAAGAGAAGTCAAGTGATGTATGCAGAGCAGTGACAGAATATAGTCTGCATAAGAAGGTCACGCATAGTAGAATCATCATTAGAAGACCTGAAGAAGTGTGCAGAGTTAAAGAATAGAAAAGAAGCAAGATATATCAGACATCACGGTGGTCAGGCGGGGAAAGGAGACAGGGAGTTGGAGATTCCTTTAGGTTGGTGCCTGTAAAACAACAAGGAGATAGGGAGTCGCAGCTTCCTCCAGGTTGGTGCCTATAAAACAAAGCGACAAGGGGTTGGTGCCTTGTTCCAGTTCCTGCTAGAGAAAAATTAGGGGGTAGGATCCTCCTTCTAGTTGGTGCTGGTAAACACATGAAGTCGGTGCTTCCTTGAATGTATTCTTTCTAATTATAAAGAAACATTATTTGGTTCTCCCCCATTTGGGTTTCCACGTAACATTATTTGTATTATGTGTTGATGATGTGGCGCATGTACATGTGAATGTTTATTTATTGATTCATAATAGATAATGACTTATTAAGTAAAGTTTAATATGTTAAAGAAAGTAAAATATGCTATTAAATGCACTAATACTGATTCACCCCCCTCTTAGTATTAAATCAATTCCAACATATTATTCACGCAAAGTGTGGTTACTTGGGTTAGCATATGGTTCATAGTTTCAGACCTCAGTGAAATCCACGTTGCAATATGTAAATGCTATTTTTAAAATAGTAGTAATGCATAAATAATAAGTTATCATCTGGAATTACCACTCATACAAGGAGGTGATCCAAGGAGAGACTCCTATGCCAATTTTTAGAACAACGGATGGGTATTTTTGTTATGATGAGTTAAAGCAAAGTCACGGTTAAAGAGAAGTTATTTTCTATTTGTAAACAAGAGTTAGACTAATTAAGAGTGGTAGGATCTTAGGGATCAAAGACAAAAATGGGCAGGGTAAATACCTTTCAGGTTGAGTAGGGTTTATTTTTCCTTCATAAACTATCGTCTATCCGAGAACTATCTCGACTAGTGGGGAGAATAAAGACACATGACCCTATCAATCCAGAGGCACATTCATTCTACACAATAGGAAGACTGAGTGATTTGGAAAATATGGAAGCTACTAAAATTAATTTGAAGGAGACCACTAATATTGGTGATTTGGAAAAATGCTTGGATTCGTTTGTAAATAATACAATAGAAGAAGAATTCTTGAACCTTAAACTGAAGGAGCACAAGATACCTCTTTCTTTTGCACTCTTTTGTCCTCCTGCATAGTTCAAAATCAAATGGATTCTCTCTGATTCTGAACTACAATCATTGTTTGGTTCATACCATGCAAATATCAGTCCCCAAGAATTGGCCAATACCTGTAGGTAGAGTTCCAACTTCCAACTTCTCTTCCAATACAGAGTCATGGTGTCACAGATGTAGGAGTTTTTACCAAAATTTACTACCTACCAATTACTACACCTACCATGATACGCAATCTTACTAAAATTACTAATTATTGGTAATTTTTAAATATGCCAATAAATTTGAATACCTGCAAAAATAAACATGCACTAGCAATGATGTGTTTAATTATATACTAAGTGTATATGACATTAAAAAAACCCCAAAAAGGGAAAATGGACATCAAATTTAATCGCTGACGGTACCATATTTTTAAAGTATGAGCGTGTAGATAGAGGTTACGTGCATGGTGTGCAACAAATTCCATCTCATTCTAATGCAATTTACCCTTTATTCTAATATTATTTATTCATTTTCTTGCAGGTAAACAACCACATAGTCAATAAGTTGTCAAATCATTTTTTCCATGCGATATTGTTTTCTAATGCCTTGAACAACTTGTATGCTTATATTTTTATATTATTTATACAATATATATACTTTTGAATGTTAAATTGATGGCCAAGAAAATAGAATAAGTTTTGGGTGTGGCCCAAGTATGTACCATTTTGTTGGAACACAATTTTGAGTTACGCAGTAGAAAAGCATGACATTGTTAAGTGCGCAGCTTGCTAGGCATATTTAGTTGCGCAGCTATGCTGATGCACAGGACCCGCGCAACAACAAATTTTGGTAAGGAGATATAAGTAAAGGTCAGACGAGGAAGTGACCTATTTTTGGTAAAGAGCCGGGCGAAGGCAGGAGAAAGCAACCTGTAAGGAAGAGTGGCGGCAAGCAGTTGAGAAGCTAGGCCACTATGCTGATGGCGATAGGCAGGCGGAAGGAGTGGAAAGGGACAAGCCACAATGCAATTGTAACTTTTTTGAGGAATGCGGCTATCAGAAGAGCGTGTGAGCCATGAGTGGCCCAGCAGGATGACCTGGAGCAGGCGGAGCAAGCTGTCGACGACGACAGTCAGGTTGGCAGTTAGCCACGCCATATTTTGTAAAACCTAAGGGTTTTTTCCTATGTAATGTAAAGGCATGACCTACAGGCATGATCTATAAATAAGGCATGATTTTGTAACGGAAGGGTTGGTCATTATTGAATATTGTTAGCAATTTTGAACTGAAAGCTATTGTAAAGGCTCTGCAACTGAGTGTGCAGAGACCTATCTAGGAGAGAAAAGAGTTTGCAGCTTAGTGCGTAGACTAAGAGCTGTTGTACCCTTCCCAAAAGACAAATATAACAACAATTCTTGTGGACGTAGCCTCCATTCGGGGGGTGAACCACGTTAAATCTTGTGTAGTGAGACTGTCTATGCGTTTGCATTTTGCACTATCGGTTTGCTTACTATGCATGCTTGAATTCTCATTTATCAGTTGGGTTGTTAATGTTATTCGCCATAGGAGAAAGATGGGGATAATATGTTAAGTATTTTATGAATGGATGATTGAGGAATGAGAAGTGTCCTAAGCCTGTGAATATATCAGTTGTGGATAACATATATGCATGTAAAGAGTGATTATATAATTCTATTAATGTGTAACACCGGAAGGGCGCAGCACTGACTTCGTATTTGGGTACACCAAATATAAGGCCACTAACTGATAGCAGTAATTGAATGTCTACGTGCTAAGTGAAACCCTTAATACAATTACCATCAAAGTGGAAGTGCATAAAGTCTGTTGCGCTATCCCATTGAGCGAGTTAGGTTAACCCGCGCAATCCGTGGATGCGTTGGGTGCGAGGCTTGTCATTTGAAGAATTATCAACCCACAACGAAGACAATCGTCGTGTGGCCCTTAGATCGCAATGTGAGCCTGTAGCACACTGCGCAGTATATTTTCCCAATCAACTCATCACCTTGCTGTAGAAACTTGATTCTGCAGCACCCCCATAGCTTCACCTTAGGTGAGACCTCAACCTGCACGCAGGTTGTTTCCGAAAGGGCCATTGTAAAGGGGTTTTGTTAGTTAAAGCTAAAACCGCGAAGAACCTGGCTCTATATTGGAAAACCTTTAGATCAGTTACCTACACCAACAATAAGTATTAATGTGTTATACCTAAAATAGAATAAGCACAAACAAAATTAAACATCATTAAGCATAAGTATGAATCAAGAACCTATTGCAAGAAAATAGAGCAAGAAAATAGAATAAGCATAAACAATATTAATGGATGCTTGGTGCTAGGTATTATACCTATTTTAAATTTAGTAAATATAAATAAATAATATTTCTGGAATATTCATGTAGAAAAATCAAAAGAGATTATATAGAAGAATTATAGAGAATATTTATGGGAAGTTATAAACCCTAATTATTGAATAGAGTCTAAGTATGAATCCATTAAATAGCAAACTATACAAGCATGGTAACTTAATTACATTCAAATGTAAATGCAATTTTTATATTGTAAATGTATTTTCTTACGTCAATAATAAATGATGGTTTATTAATAATATTATTTTTATTATATTATTATACAGAGTTAAATATTTAAAAATAAAGAAACCTAAAATATTTGAAGATAAGTTACCCAGGCCTGAGAGGCCGAATCATTGGTTGAAGACTAGCTTATGTTGGAAGTATCCCATAAAAAATATAGTATTCGAATCAAATAAATTATAATTATTTCCAATTGTAAATATAAATTCTATTTGTATTCATGGAAATCACCCAATACTCTCTTTGAGTTATTTACCCCACATTGTAGAGGACATAAACTTATCTCTGAGTAATTAATCAAACAAGAAGAAAAGTTTTTTAAAAATAATAATAAATAGTCCATTCATTGTTTCAAAAAAAAACTGAGTCAAATATTCAAGATCCACGCTCTATTTACCTCAAGCATTCATATATATTATAAAAATCAAGAAGCAGATTACAATGGGATTGTTATAAATCAAAAGAGTATATATATGGCTCATTACAAGCTTATACCTAAGGTTTGAATGAAGAACCTTATTAGAATGTAAATGAAAACACTTTAACAAAATAAAGGATCAAACGGTTCATAGACGCAGGAAGATAGTGTTTACATATCTTTGAAAACCCTAATGATTTACGCTAACTAAATACGCACAAATAATTTTTGGGCCAATTTCTCCTCAGATAAGAAAATATTTAATATAACTCGTGATAATAATGTATTGTAATTTAAACACACAAATAATTTGGTTATAACCCTTTACTCACCAAGAAATTCATCCTGGCAGCCACAAGTTGGCTCACCAATTGAGTTGGGATAGTGTTAATGGTGATGAAAATTTCAATGTATGAGGGAATGGACACGATCAAGCCAACTTTTAACTACCAATTACATATGTGTTAAACATTAACTATAATCAACAAGGATTAGAAAAAATATGAACGGAGCCATTACCTCGTATTGTCCTCTTTGTTGACAGTGAATAATTGACCAAACTGTGTGTTGAATGATCAGAGTTCGAAGCTTACTGTATAATCCAAATGAAGACAAGGATTGGATACCAATCCACACCCCATTAAACCATCATGAAATAACCTTGCTGCAAAGATAATCAATGTCATATAATAGGGATAAAAGTGTTCCAATTCAGAGAATTAATAATAGTTGCATCCATTATTTGTGAAAAGAAAACACTCTACTTCATAGACAATAAGAGAATATTAACTAAACAATTAATCCATGTAGCGAATGATAGAAAACTCAAGCTTTCCAGATGTCATGGTCTCTATAAATAGTGTTATGGAACACAGGAAAACCATAGTTTACATAAAAAAAGAAATGAAAAACTCTTCAACGTCCATAGAAGAAGAAACTCTACTTTTGCTTAAGCAAAGGACCCTTAACATTAACCCATATGGGATGGCATGCATTTCCCAATTGCCTCAGTTAAGGGCCATAGACACTACTACTAGAATTGTACTTTAATTCATGCATTAGTTGCATGTGAGTCATCGATCTTAGGGAAAGAAATTCAAGTGTACTGAGTAGCTGAAAAATCAAATCAAACTTTAATGCAAACTAGTGATTTTGGAATTACGCGTTGTCATTTGCATTCATATAATGAATGGACATTAATTTTAATGCATATTATATTGTAATACATCCCATGTTATATTTATCATGTAGAACGAAACCATTACAATAGAGTGTGATAACTTTTATGCACAATTCCAAGGATTTAATTGAGAGTATAAAACATTAATTCAAATATGTCTAGATGGACTTGAGTCCATAACCATGGACTATTTTTTTTACTTTGGATTATTACTATCCCTGCATTGTAGTCCCTGGACTACTAAAGTGATAACTCTTACAATTTTTTCCTTTTTATTACATCACATCTAAGACATTAAATTAATACTTAGGATATCATCCTAACTATTATATTTGTAAGATTTTACCTCTGCCTTCCCTCCACCGATTCTACACAAAATATAATAAAATATACCCTAAATATTTGTATTTCCATATAACATAATTAATCCCCCTTGGACCCTTAATATAGGGAAATATATTTTCTCATCTCTCTATCATAGTTTATTCCCCAATATGAATGGTCATGATAGGATATTTCCTACCAACTGACCTCCCTATGCCATTTCCAAGGACCAAAATATCCAACAATCATTGTAACAATACTCTCCCATCATGTAGGAGGAAAAATATAAAATATCCAAGATCCAAAACATGATCCTTAGTCATCTCTTTGCATTTATTTTATATAGTTTCTTGGATTTTGTTGCATGTTAATGTGTGTGTGCACTTGATGTTGGTTATGGAGTTTGATCTCCAGATTCAGAGATATTATTATTCAGCGGTGTTTGTACCCCAGTTTTATATGATATGTACGTGGACTGTACACTCATCTCGGCAGGGGGCATCTCCCCCCCACAGGGTTCCAGTGGGGACCATCCCCCTTGGCTGGGGGGTTCGAGAGCAGCGCCCCCGAGGAAAATTTTTGGGGCTATTTGCGCCACCAGTTTTCGGGCCCATGGTTTTGGGTAACCCGTGGTATTTTTCCATTGTATTTCCCTTATAAAAGAAAGACATTTTAATACACCTAGGGATGATGTATTAAGTTGTATGCATTGTAAAGATATCTGAGATCAGGAGAGAGACTATGAAACAGTGAAGAGGAAGTGTAGCGGCTGTGTTGCAAGTTGTATCCCTTCACTTTGCTGGACGGTATAATAATAAGGACTGGCAACTTCAGTGTGGACGTAGCCCAAGTTGGGTGAACCATGATATATCTGTGTCTCTCTTGTAATGTGTGTGTGACTATATTTTCATTTCTATTTATTGTTATTGCTCTACGATCCTGTTTTTCTAACAATTGGTATCAGAGCCAAAGGTCTATTTGACAGATAAACCTACAGGAAGCTAGGGTTTATGGTTCGAGTGGGAGCAATGGCGAAAGAAGGAATGTTTAATGTCGAGAAGTTTAATGGCCAAAACTTCCAGTTATGGAAGATGCAAATGGAGGACTATCTGTACCAAAAGGATCTATTCCTGCCGTTGGGAGGAAGAGCAAAGTAGTCAGCGGCCATGAAGGATGAAGAATGGGAGGTTCTTGACAGAAAGGCTCTAGGAACAATACGGCTGAGCCTAGCTTCGTCGATGGCTTTCAATATCTGAAAAGAAACGACAACAGAGGGTTTGATGAGTGCACTGGGTAAGCTATATGAAAAACACTCGGCCTCCAACAAGGTATTTCTAATGAAGCGTTTATTTAATATAAAGATGTCTGAAAGTGGATCTGTTACTGATCATTTAAATGAGTTTAATACAGTTACAAATAAACTAAGTTCTGTAAGTGTGAACTTTGATGATGAGGTTAGGGATCCTCTAATCTTGTGTTCATTACCAGAAAGCTAGAATAGCTTGGTCATGGATGTAAGTAACTCTGTCTCTGGTTCAAACACCTTGAAATTTGATGATGTTATTGGTGTTATTCTTAGCGGAGAAATGCGAAGAAAAAGCACAGGTGAGACATCAGGTAATGCGTTGACCATGGAGAGCAGGGGAAGACAAAAGGAGAGAGGAAATGGCCAAGGTAATCATAGCAACTCTAAAAAGGGAAGATCCAAGTCCATACTGGGAAAAATAGAGTGTTGGAACTGTGGAAAGAAAGGACATATGAAGAAATATTGCAGATCTCTAAAGAAGAAAGGAGATGCACAGAAGGAAACTACCTAGGAAGCAAATGTAGCAGGTGATGTGTTACAAGATGCTTTGATTCTTGCATTAGATAATACAAGTGATTATTGGGTAGTAAATTCAGGGGCTTCATGTCATGCTACACCCCATAGGAAATATTTTCATGATTATGTTCCAGGTGATTTTGGACATGTTTTATTGGGTGATGATGAGCCATGTAAAATTGTTGGAATTGGTAAGTTATGGATAAAAGTTAAGAATAGAGTTGCTTAGTTGTTGAAAGATGTTAGGCATATTCTTGCTATGAAAAGTAATCTAATCTCAACAGGGCAGTTGCAAGATGGCGGCTGTCTATTTACATTTGGAGAAAAGTGGTGGAAGATCACTAAAGGATCAATGGTGATAGCAAAAGGAGACAGGGTAGGTACGTTGTATTTATGTCCTCATAATACTGACCATTCTATCTCTTTAGCTTCCATGAGAACAGATACAACATTGTGGCATCATAGGCTTGGCCACATGAGTGAGAAGGGGATGCAGATTATCCACTCAAGGAAGTTGCTGTCAGATTTGAAGCAGGTAAGTTTGGAATTCTGTGAAAACTGTGTTTATGGAAAACAGAAGAGAGTAAGATTTCTCAAGGTTGGGAAACATAAGAAGAATAAAAATTTAGAGCTTGTGCATACATATGTATGGGGACTAGCTCAGGTACAATCTCTTGGTGGCTCTCATTATTATGTTACATTTATTGATGATGCAACTAGGAAAACTTGGGTTTATTGCATTAGACAGAAATCTGATTTGTTTGCTACTTTTAAGAAGTGGAAAGCTTTGGTTGAGAATGAGACAGGAAAAAGGTTGAAGTGTCTCAGATTTGATAATGAAGGTGAGTATTGCGGAAAGAAGTTTGATAGTTACTGTTCATACCATGGGATTCGTAGAGAGAAGATCGTCCCAGGAACACCACAAGAAAATGGTGTGATAGAAAGGATGAACAGAACGATCATGGAGCATGCAAGGTGTATGAGACTGCATGCAGGGTTGCCCTTACAGTTTTGGGCAGATGCTGTAAATACTATTATTTATTTAATAAATAGAGGACCTTCAAGTGCTTTGGATGGTGGTATTCCATACAAGGAATGGACAGATAAACAGGTAAACTACTCATTTCTGAGAACGTTTGGTTGTGAAGCATTTGTCCATATTGATGAAGAAAATAGAACAAAGCTTGAAGCTAAATCCAAGAAATGTACCTTTATTGGATATGGGGTTGATGATTTTGGTTATCATTTATGGGATTATGAAAATCACAAAATCATTAGAAGTAGAGATGTCATATTCAATGAAAAGGTCATGTATAAAGATCAGTTGCAGGGAAAGAAACAGGAAAAGGAAAACACAGAGTACACAGTACTTGATGAAATTCAAGAAAATGAAGTTCCAAAGGTGCCAAAAAATCAAGAACAACAGCAAGCACCTGAAACTCCTACAACTGCAAGAAGATCTACCAGGTTAAGTAGACTCCCTGAACGATACTCTCCTTAAATGTATTATTTGTTGATAACTGATGCTGGTGAACCAGAATGTTATGAAGAAGCAATGCAGGTGGAAACTAGAAAGAAGTGGGAGCAAGGCATGAATGAGGAGATGGACTCATTGGTAGGAAACCAGACTTGGGATCTGGTTCAGTTTCCTGCTAGTAAAAGAGCATTGCAGAACAAATGGATTTACGGGTTGAAGGAAGAAAAAGGAGGTAAGAAGCGGTACAAGGCAAGACTTGTTGTAAAAAGGTTTGCACAGAAGAAGGGTATAGATTTTGATGAAATATTTTCTCTTATTGTTAATATGACTTCAATTAGGACTATCTTAAGTCTAGTGGCAGTAGAAGATTTGCATCTTGAACGGTTAGATGTAAAAACAGCCTTTCTCCATAGGGATTTGGAGGAAGAGATATATATGCAGCAGCCACAAGGGTATGAGGTCAAAGGTAAAGAGAACTTGGTATGCAGGTTGAAAAAGAGTTTGTATGGCTTGAAGCAAGCTCTAAGTCAGTAGTATCTAAAATTTGACAGGTTTATGACAGAACAAGGTTATAGTAGATGTCATTCTGACCACTGTGTTTCTTTCAAAAATCTAGACAATGAAATATATATTATCTTGTTATTGTATGTGGATGACATGCTTGTTGCAGGGTCTAACATGCAGGATATAAATGTACTCAAAAGGAAGCTAGCTAATTCATTTTCGATGAAGGATTTGGGTGCTGCAAAGCAAATTCTTTGTATGAGAATAACAAGAGACAGAAAAAATCGCAAATTGACATTGTCTCAGAGTGAGTACATACAAAAGGTGTTGGAAAGGTTCAGAATGTAGAATGTAAAACCAATTAGTACACCTTTGGCAGCTTGATGTATTGCATGGTGTGCACAAGACCAGATATTGCACAAGCAGTGGGAGTTGTGAGGAGATATATGAACAATCCAGGTAAAGAACATTGGAAGGCAGTACAATGGATTCTCAAGTATTTGAGAGGTACCACTACTCAGGCATTATGTTTTGGAGGTTCAGACATTGTTCTACAGGGATATGTTGATGTAGATATGGCAGGTGATATGGATAGAAGGAGGAGCACCACGGGGTATGTGTTTACTGTAGGTGGAATAGCAGTAAGTTGGATTTCAAAACTGCAAAAGGTTGTTTCACTTTCAACAATAGAAGCAGAGTATATTGTTGTTACAGAGGCTAGTAAAGAGATGATTTGGTTGGAGAGGTTTATGGAGGAACTGGGTAAGAAGCAGAAGGATAACATGTTGTATAGTGACAGCCAGAGTGCCATTCATCTTACAAAGAACTCAACATTCCATTCCAGGACTAAACATATACATCTCAAGTACCATTTCATATGCTCTGTTCTGGAAGATGAACTGTTGAAGCTGGAAAAGATATACACTAGCTAGAATCCTGTAGACATGTTCACAAAGGTAGTGACCGGAGAGAAATTGAGTTCCTACTCGGTTTCAGTTGGCCTTCTAGCATGAAGATGAAGAGGAGAAAGTTTCCAAGTCCAAGTCCAGTAAGTGAAACAGCGGTGGAGTTGTTGTGATCAGTATCCAAGTGGGAGATTGTTGGTTATGGAGCCTGATCTCCAGATTCAGAGATATTATTCTTCAGCGGTGTTTGTACCCCAGTTTTATATGATATGTAGGTGGAATGTAAACTCACCCCAACGGGGGGGTGTGGGGGGGAATCGCCCCCCCACAGGGTTCCGGGGGTACCATCCCCCCTGGATGGGGGGTCCGGGAGTAGTGCCCCTGAGGAAAATTTTTGGGGCTATTTTTGCCACCAGCTTTCGGGCCCATGGTTTTGGCTAACCCATGGTATTTTCCCATTGTATTTCCCTTATAAAAGAAAGACATTGTAATACGGTTAGGGTTGATGTATTAGGTTGTATGCATTGTAAAGATATCTGAGATCAGGAGTGAGATTGTGAAACATTAAAGAGGAAGTGCAGCGGCTGTGCTGCAGGTTGTATCCCTTCACTTTGCTGGATGGTATAATAATAAGGACTAGCAACTTCAGTGTGGACGTAGCCCAAGTTGGGTGAACCACAATATATCTGTGTCTCTCTTGTAATGTGTGTGTGATTATATTTGCATTTATGTTTATTGTTATTGCTCTACCATCCTATTTTTCTAACACTTGAGTCTTCTTTTCCTACATGTGTGTGTGCATTTGAGTCTTAATATTCCTTTAATTGATTTTCTGATTTTATTCTCCTTAGTTAAAGTGTGTGTTTTAGTTTATCTTTTCTTTAACTAATTGATTGCATTTTTTATGCACATCTTCTTATTTTAAATTAACTTATTATTCATTCCCGGTATGCGTATAAATAATTTATTTTTTATTCTTAGCATGCACATGTTTTTATTAATTTATTATTTATTATTTTCTAAATTATTTCTCTCATTTATATTTATACATTATATATTATAATTTAATTTTACCAAGGTTCTACAAATGGTGCCATTGATTCCCTTCAAATAGAGTTCACCAATTTTTTTATCAAGGGTGCTAAGCTCACACACATGCCCTTCCAATAGAATTCACCAAGGTTCTATGAATGGATCCATAGGTTCCGTTAAAATAGAATTCACCAAGGTTCTATCAAGGGTGCCATGGTCATACACATGACCTTCAAATATACATTTTTCTACAGTGGGGATGTGATAGGATGATTGAGACAACATTAACTCAATCCACTGGTATCCTATTGAGAGACTAATGGTCACTAAGGAATAATGTCAACACCTTACTGCACACCCCTTAGTCAAAACATTATCAGTGACCAAATATGTGGTCTACTCTCACAGCAACATACATTTAACATAAAAAAAAAGTCTCACTCACTTTTCAACCCATTGAATGGAAACCTGCATTATTTATTGTGTGCATTCTCCGCATACAACCCTGTTACCCATGTGTGGACCAATTGGAAATCATGATCATATGCATGCACATATGTAATCCATGTGCATCAAATATCTCATGTAAAATAATCAAATATCAATTCATCACATTATATCACTTGAAACCATATCCAAGAACAATTCGGAGGCCATGCAACATTTACACCATCTTTCATTAATTCTAACATGCGCTTTCTTGTCACATTTGGAAGAAATTGTCAAAAGAATATGATAATCATATATATATATATATATATATATATATATATATATATATATATATATATATTCATTATATTTTTCATGCATCATGTTTCTAAAGGTTAGTCATTGTACATAAATCCATTACGATAATTTATCCCTAACAGAGAAAAACTATTTGTGATCATCATGCAACATAAAAGTTTTAAATTTTAGAGTTAAGATAAATAGTATCATCTGGGTAATTTGTGATCAAATTCCCTCAATGAAATTGTATAAACAAATATCATAATCCAATGTCTAAGAATAATTAAGGTATCTAAGAAAATGGGGCACTACACCAAATAGACATAATAGAAAGTTAATAATGTTGATGATGAAACATTAATGAGCATAAATCCACCCATTGAGATACTTACTAGTTAGCATCCTAGAATTTTACACTATTGTAATCTATAGTTGTAATGTATCATACATAATGACTCACTTATGGACTTGCAACTAGTGTGAAGAACCTGCAGCAATTAATTAATGAGAATACGTGAGATTGATCGCAGGCCACTTCGAGGGGGAAGCCTCCTTTGAGCAAGATCAATACATATAAATTCATAGTACCTTCATTGGTCTCAACACAAACTTATATACTAAGTCTAGGCGCCAATACCATGGGTCAATACCATGTGTCAATACAAACCATGGGCCAATACAAAGTATGGATCAACAATTACTACGGGACGACTTACAAAGCATATGCGTCCAACAACAATAAGACAAAATATGGATAAACAAATACTACGGGACGACTTACAAATCATATGCGTCCAACAACAATATACTAACAAAGTAAATAGAAGGGTTGACATGGGTTCCTAACAACTGGTGATTTAGTATCCACAATATAAGCAATATTTTCTATCCTAAAATCCCACAGCCTTCCAAATGATGGGAAGTCAAACGAAATCTTATCTAAATTCTAAATAATAATAATATGTATGATTTTATACTTAAATACAAAACTTTGTATTATGACCATCCTTACTGGTGTAATGGGGGAATCATAGGGCCCATTAGAGTAGTAGTTGAGGTCATTTAAATTGAGAGAACCTTTAGAGGGTCAGTTTTTAAGGGATCCAAACAATTAGTGGCCAAAAGGGATCACTAGTAAAAATAGTTGCACCCCCTTGCTAATATTAATCTTGACGAAAATATATTCCACTATTTGGACATAAATGCAAGAAACACCCTAAAGATAAGCAACTATAGGGGCCAAGTTTTTCATATTTTCGAGATCTGAGTTTATGTTGGTTGAATTTTGTTGATTTTTTTCCTAATTTTGCAAATTTCCCAAATTAATGACCCCTATTGAGTTTTTGTGAGTGCCAAGTTTTGCAACCCTGATATTATCTATTGAGTTTTGAAGTAATTTTGTTAATTAGGATAAGTTGATATATGGATTTCAAAGAATCCTTTTGAAATTTCACAATGTTTTGAATAAGGAATCCCAAAATTGCAATATATGGACAAATTTTTTAAAAGACACTTGAACAGTGTGTAGTAGACAAAGTAAAATAGTACCTTAGAGAAAAGAATCCAACAATCAAATATTTGGCTAAAAAATGTGATGAAATTACTCAATACTAATGCAAAATTGTCCTTGTAAAAACAAAAAATGAAAGAATTGAATTCATAATCTTGCCACCAAACAAATATGTGCATTACAAAAATTGCAATGTGCCAAATCCATATAAAGAAAAATCCATGCAAAGTACCTTAAAATGAAGGGAAAATTCTACCTCTATGCCATGGTTCATTTGTTGTATGCCAGATATTTATGAAAAATTATCCACAACTACAAATACATTGCTAAGAGTTGAAATACATTTAGGAGGTTGTAAGAACAACATAGATGGGTACCAATTAGTTAAAAAAAATGCTTATGATATATTAAGAATATATTTTAACATCACTAAGAGTAATATGCAACAAACATCATCCTACAATTATGTATTAACATCAATTTGTCAATCCTATTTCTATGGTTTACTAGTTATGAACATAACTTTCTCAAATAATGAATCCATTTAACTTGCATTTCCCATTCAATATGGGAACATTGTTCCCTCCAAATTCTCTCAAATGCCAGGGAGAAATGCTACAATTTTGAGTAAACCAGTGTTTAAAGGAATGACTATATACCTCAACCTATTACACCACAATGTTACACTATTTTCTTAATCATGATATTGTGTTGCATATTACATTGTGTCATTGCCTCCAATTTTCATCTTCCTATTTTTGGGTAGACGTATAAGAATAGGATGGAGGATATATGTCTCAACCACCATCAATCACTATGTATCAGCCCATGTTCATCCCAATAATGTCTTCTAGTGAGTATTAAAATGGAGAGACCTCATTGGGAGAACATAGGATTCCCCAAACATTTCAGGCTAAAGAAAAGAAACTAGTCATGGGAAACTAGATAATAGAACCATACCTCTAGTACTTTCTACTTGGAGATATGATAAGGTCATTTTATTAATGTCTAGAAATGACCAAGGGACAAATCAATGAGACTAGGATGGAGTATAATCCGTAGTCACAAGACTATGGGAGTGTGTACAACATCGATAGATGCCAAAATGTTATAAAAAATAAAAGAGCCCTCAATGACACTAAAATAAAGAAAAGAGCATGAGCTTGGAAAAGAAAAAGTGAAAAACCGAAGGGACTAGAGGCCCTAGGTCAACATTAGCATCGTAAGTGTAAATAAAAGTACTAGAAGAGAAATAAGAGAAAATCCAAGTCCCCATATATCCCTATGAAGGAATTGATTCGATGCCAAAAAAAATTCATTAGGAGAGGACCTAGAAATGGGGGGGTCTGACTTAACAATATTAGGAGGAGCTATGGAGTGAGATAATTTATCTCCTAACATCTAAGGTCAAGTGATTCAATCTCATAATTATGGTATGACTGCTCAATCGAATTCAGGGGTCATGCTATGAACTAGGAAAGTCTAACTCTGAGGTCTCTTCCAGGTGATGTGCTTTCCATTCATGTGGGATAAATTCCACTATCAATATTCTTGAAATCACTACACGACTGAACCATGTGGATTTTAGAACTCCTCTTCATATTGAAGATCTAGTTATCAAAATAAAGTCTTCTCTAGTGGCAAACAATGAATTAACACTTGCATCATAACTTCATTTTCTATGTGAGAGAATGCTTTGTTTCATCTTGTGAAAGGAGTAGTGTCCAGAGAGAAAATACCTTCTTCTTCAACAAAGTTACTTCTTGATGAATTGCAGTTTGTTGTAGTGTGTGTGTGTGTGTGTGTGTGTGTGTGTGTGTGTGAGAGAGAGAGAGAGAGAGAGAGAGACAGAGAGAGAGAGAGAGAGAGAGAGAGAGAGAGACAGACAGACAGAGAGAGAGAGAGAGAGAAAAGAAGAAGAAGTTTATTATGGACTTGAAATTGGCATCATTGAAACATCATTCCCCATCATAGTGATTGGTCAATATCCACATAAGAAAATTTATTTTACCATAGACTTTAAGATGCAATCATATCATAGAGCTAGAAGAACCAAGAGTATTATGTGTGCAAAAGAAGAATGTTTTTTGTTATTAAATTCCAACCATTCAATGTGATATCATTAAGTCATGATTCATTAGGCCATAAAAGAAACCAATACCATGCTACAATGGTATAAACAATAATGTGATCGAGTGAACACCCAATTAGCAAATCCAATGATCAAAATAATTCTAACTTTTGCTAATGGACATTGTTTATGAAGTTAAGTCTTGAAGTAATTAATCATATGTTTTATTTTCAACTAGTAGTATACCACCTAGTTAGGAATTTTTGTCACAAGATCACCAACTAAATAAGACCATATCCCCAGGAACCATCCATTATGTGCAAAACTACATTGGAATAACCAACATAAGGACAAGTTGGGAAAAATATTTCCTATTTAGGAGGTGTGTTGGTTCATGGACCAAATCCAGACCCATGAGCTTCAAAGACTAATTCTATTTCCTCTAACACTTAATATTAACCACTAACGTCAAGTTTCAACCCCTTATAATAATGTAATAGTATTATAAATCCCTAAGCCAACCTAATTGATAAACCCTACTTTAACCTCCATCCATTAGTAAAATCAATGATACAACCTTGTTTAATGGTGTATCTTAGATTATATGTGTTCTAACTAAAAGCAATGTAAATAAGGGAATACACATAGGCAGTGAACCTCTTACTAACATAATGATTTGTGGATTTTATTTTAATATTTTTTCTTGCTCAAAATATCCCTTCCTCCTCTGTATTCCATGTGTTTGTTAGTTTATAAAAAAAGAGAGTAAGATATGCCTATGTTGGGAAATCCTAGAGTTGTTGCTAATATGCAAAATTCTACTGCCATCATGTCCTTACATCATGTACCACATTGGGTTTTAGGATTGATTTATGACATAAATGAGTGACTGTAAAATAGCATTCCCTCATATCCTTCCATCTTTTCCCATATTTTTTGTTGTGATTGGCCTCCAAAAAACATACTCCTTTGCAACAATTCTTTATCATTCCTAAAAAACATTAAAGGCTTGAACTCCTCCTCAAAAAATACATTTAAAAAATGAAGGAAGGAGCTAATGCTTGAAGGCTAATTTAGAAGATGATGAACTGATTCATTGATCAAGGATTACATAATAGGATTATTAGATTTTAAAATCATTTCCTATGTCATGATGGAATGATCAGAACACCGATCATCTCCTAGAAAAACCACTCAACAATGGTTTCAACATATGTTTGCAAATTTAATTTTGGTAACTTGCAATTGGAATCCCATAATTTTCACATAGTAGTAATTCCATTTTTAAGGATTATTTTTCATGCATATAATTGATATTCTTTCAACCACTCGAGATTTCTATGTGAAGAATCGATTAGTTTAGTAATAATGGTAATTAATAAAAAAATATGGTTCATAATCTATATAATCTGGAAGACCGTTTTGCATTATATAAGAATGATATTATTAGAATCATTATAATCTTTCTAAAAATTAATATTTAAATCAAACTTTGATTTTCAACAAGCAATATACCACCAAGTTAATATACCACCAAGTTAGGAATTCCTGTCACAAGCTCACCAACTAAATATTATGAAAATATAAATTTTATCTCACCTTTGCCAAACAAATGCTTAAAGTAATTAGACATTACCTAAGAAAGTATGGAGATACTCAAGTGACAATATCTACCCTATGTCTTTTAGTTGATATTATTTCATTTGCCAACTGATGATATGGAACATAATGGAAATTTCATCTTTTTTAGTAGTAAGGTAACAAAATGAAGGCAATAATGTGAGATTGTTATTAGCCAAAACACTTTAACAGTAAACACTTTAAATTGAAGTGGAATGATGATGATGTTTTTTTGTCAACGATCAAATTGTCTAAAATTTGAATTTTATGTTTAGTTGTTGATCATTTCATGTTTTGACAATAGTGGGAATGGGCACAAGTTTGAGCTCTGCAATTTGTCTTTTTTGCTAAAACGATTAATTGCAAAATAGGTGTCAAGTCACTGGAGTGGATATTTATTGCTTTGGCATAAATTTTCCTTTAGAGGAATGTTGATAATTCTCTTAGACACATAAAGCATTGGGTACTACACACATGTTAGAGCCAATGTGTGGGGATGTAGTAGGAATTGTGTGACATTGGATCTTGCAAAGGATATCATCCTAGTACATCTCGTTGTGTTGTTTTTGGAGGGAATACTCAATAATGAACAACACTTGAATCCATTGGTACCTCATAATAAGGGGATTATCAATAGGGGAGACATTGTACTCAATGTTACCAACCATTGAGGGTCATGGAGAGTGTGTATGAATAGTAAATAGATGAATAGCATCAACTCTACACTTCTTGTACTCAAACCAACATGAGCATCCAATGGTAAAGTTTGGTCCAATTGAGTTACTTATATGAGCTAGAATTGACAAGGTATATTGAGTAGTGGATGAGGTGGCACAATTTGTTGGTTGACCAACCAACATCAATAGATTTTGGTCCAATTGAGTTACTTATATGAGCTTGAATTGACATGGTATGTTAAGTCGTGGATGAGGTGGCACAATTTGTTGGTTGACCAACCAACATCAATAATGCATGGTGCAATTGTAGGAGGCTTGGTGTTGAGATACACTTGGGTTGATTTGACATATAGTGCTAAAGACAACTCTGTTAATCCCAACAAGCAATTAGTTTTCTTATTGGTTCTTCATGAGCATGTAATTCTTATGCTCTCACTCTTTTGAAAATGGGCATTATAAATGTAATATACCCAAATTCCTCAATACTATTTTAGGGAAATGGGGTATAAAATTTTTCCTTAAATATCAACCATCAAAACAATTAAGTTAGACTTCATTGTTTACACGATGATATGATAATCCACGGAATGCACATTCTTTTGAATAGTCTATTTAAACTTCAATGAATACTTGAGCATTGTTACAAATACATCCTTTCTAAACTTAACCTTACATACAATAAATGTAAATTAATCCATAATAAAATCTCACTTACTATATTATTGTTAAGCCAATACTTCTAATAACCATTCCATTAGAGTCCAACCCAAATCAACTTATAAACTAATTGTGCATAATATGAGTTACATATGAAAGCATAACAAGGTAGGGTTTAATCATTTGTCATAAGAAACTAAGAACATTTAATGGATTTCCATTTACTTAATAAATTGAACTATAATAATATTCTTCAAATGTTATTATAATGATGAAGAGTAAACTATTCAAGTAGCTTCACTATAAAACAAATCTTTAAAGAATTTGACTTCATAATGGAAACATAATAACTCAAGAATACTTATATCTGAAATGACAAGACTTGTGTGACTGACTGTAACATTTTACCCAACCATCTTGTTCCCATAAATTAAGTACCAAGGTAATGTCTTTTCCATTCCACAATTTCTTAGATTATTTGACAAAAATTCTTTATATCCATACTACTAATACTTTTATTTACTCTCTCAACATTCACAAACAACACATTAGGAGCTTCATCCTCCACATCAAAAGCTTTTAGAATCCAATAATGGTAACATAACCAAATCAAAGGATTAAAATCCTAATATAACATATAACATAGATGGATCTTACCCATTACTCACTTAATGAATAACAAAGTAATAAGAACAAATGTGAACTTAATGAATAACAAAGTAATAAAAACAAATTTTCACATGGAACTTGCATGTAGTTCCATTCTTAATACAAGGTGTTAATTTCATCCCTCTATACTATAGTTTTAGTATAAGTAGTGAAAGCTTATAATATCCAAAGGATAGAGTTTAATTTTCAAATATTTAATCATTAACTTTAACCTTTTGTATTATTACCTTTTTCATTAGAGCCCTCATCCCTTAATAATTCATTAAAAGAGCTTATTTTTAAATAATAAAAATATATATTATTACTTCTTTCCTAAGGAAGAGGCCATTCCATATTTCACAAAAAGATTAAAAGCTATAGTTCCACGGGGTTGGTCCTCCATAGAGGCCGCCCCTCCCATCATTAAATCACTATATAAATGGAGGAGTGGAGTGGTCTTGGCTCTCTTTTACACAGCTAACAAAATAAAAGAAAGCTGGAATTGAATTCTTTCTTAAGAGAAATATTCTCTTCATGCAACATGTAAACAATCATTACTATGAAACAAATGTCTTAACTAAACATTTAAGTATTCAAATGTAATACGAAGGAATAAAGCTTGTAAGAGATCGCCTTATCGTATTGCCAACAAAAGAAAGGATTTAACAGTAAACACAAGCGACAATATAATTTAAAGAAGAGTGGAGTGAGGTCACTCCTCTAGTTGCACATCTTCTTTGTAATTGTAAGACACATGTTACATAGAGAAAGTCGAACCTTCTTTCTTCAACGGTAGAGCTGTAATGTATAAAGTAGGGCAGAACAGACTATAACCATAATCAGAGATGAAAACCATAATTAATGAAATTATATACAAGAAGAAAAGCCAAACTGGGACGACGGCTTGACCATCAGCAGATCCTTTCCAAACCTCACTAAATAGGTTAAGTTACTATCAAAATTAAAATTAAAATTAACTAATAAATATTAAAAATTAAAATTAAAATTAGCTGTTTAAATTATAATTAAACTAAATTAATAAATAAATATTAATTTTAAAAATAAAATTATCTAATAAATATCTATTAAACTATTGAAATAAATCTAAAAAAAACTAAATTGTATTAACTAAAATTAACCTACATCTAAAAAAACCAATAATTATAATTATAATAAAATTAAGTATCTTAAACTTAAAATTTTAATACCCATATAAACTCAATTCCTAAAGTGGGCTCCATTCCATAAGATGACTATTCTACATTAATTAGTAAGCAAAAGGGTGAAGATCTTCTGAGGTATCACTAATGTAGTGATGATGAGCCAATGATGGCTCCAAACGTGGACAACATTTCTTCATCCATTGCATACTCTCCACAAGATGTCATGAACTTGTAGTGTAGATTCTGAGCTAACTCTCTTGATAAAGTTTTTAACAATTATATATATATATATATATATGAAGTTGAACTAGATTTGAGATTTCTTCCATTAAATTTGGGAGGTCAAGAATTGAACTCTCCTCATCCCCTTTGATGGGATATTTCTCGCAAGAATTAATTATTATTGAAGAATCACATAATATTTATAAAAAAATTGACTCTCCATACTTAGATACGATGGTATTAAAATAACTTTTCATGTGCATAAAGAAAGATACTAACCTTTGGAATATTATATTGTCATGCATAGGTGGTGGATGGAAAGAAATAGCGCATCTAAATTTCTATCGGAATCCTCACATGGAATTTTATTTTTTGGCGGTTGTTGTCATTTTCTACCCCGAACATTCTTAAAGCAGAGTTGCCTTGGGAAAATTAACTATGCTGTCAAATGTTCTAGATGAACTCTATGATATTCATGGAACATTGAACGAACTCAATGTCATGACCATGTTTTCTGCGCGACACCCACAATCTTATGGGATACTTGCACTCACGTTCAAGAGGTAGGCTTGGGCGCCCGTTTGGGAAAAATGATGTTTGGTAGCACGGGACTTAGCGAGAAAGCAAGTGAATGGATCAGACAATGGAGTGCCTGGACCTAGCCGGGGCGCACTCCCACCAGCAATTCCCACACTCAACACTTCGGCGCATGGCAAGCCCGAGAGTGGCGCGTGGTTGCACATCGGCAAGTTGGAAAGAGAAGGGGCACCAGGCGCACCCTTGGACCACTCGACGTTGGGAGTAGTGGCACGACGGCCCAATTGCCGACACACTCCATGAAGAAAACGCCCAAGAGTCCCAACACTTAGCCGCAAATGATAGTATGGGAATCAAGCTTGGGTTGGGATCCCACGACTGAATTCTGGTTGAGAGCCTAGAAACAAGCTCAGGATAAGAGCCCACGGGAGAACTCTGGTTGGGAGCCCACAAGCGAACTCCTGTTGAGAGCCCAGAAACAAGCTCAGGTTGGGATCCCACGAGCGAACTCATGTTGAGATCCCAGAAAACGAGCTCGGTTTGGGAGCCGAACGAGATGAGGATTGAAGTCCCGTGAACTCGGGATGGAAGCTTCGTCGAAAGCCCCGCGAACTCGGGATGGAAGCCCAGCCAACACGAGATGGAAGCCCCACGAAATCAGGATGGAAGCCCCATGAACACGGGATGGGATCACGTCAAACTCAAGATGGCAGCAAAGAAAAAGGCTAAGGCAAGGAGGCATTAGTCAACGAACAAGTGGGAGCAAGTTGCTAGGGTTGCACTGAGCTAGGGAGGCCATTCGAGATCAATCCTCTTGCATAGTTCACATAGCAAACTCGGTTGTTGCAACAGGGTTACAGAAAGGGTGCAGGTTCAGGTTACCACCATTTGAAGAGTTTTCCCAGGAGACAGTTTCGCTCAGCAAGGGTTGAAAGTAACAAAACGACAGTCTTCAAAGTTGGATTCTTGTTGGAAGGATCAACTCGTTTATGCTTTGTATTTTGTAATTCTGTTTCTTGCGTGTTAGCTAGTTGGGCGCACACCCGGAACTCTTATGGTTTGTGGCAACTCCGTTCCATTGTAACTGATTACATTTACAAAAGCGTACATAGAGGGTTTGTCGGTTTGGAAACCCCAACTTATAATTGTGTGTTATTTACTTGATGCTGCATGCATGTCTTAAACTGGCTAACTGTTGGATGATGGGCTTACATGTTAAACAAGTTAAACAAGTAAACGGTTGAAAGTGTTAAGTTAAAACGAATTATGCAGGTTAGGCATAGTCTGTCGGTGCAACTGTTGAGTTGGTTAAGCCCTCAAGTCATTCCCAGGAAGTGTCGCATACCGCAATTAGACGTTGGAGACTAGCAAAAAATTGTGGCTATGACAGTTGGTATCATAGCACAGAAAAGCTCACTGAATTTTGTTAAGAACAAGGGTTGCGTGAAAGGCCGCAAGCCCACAAAACCGCACTGTCGTAGGTTCGCAAAACTGCAGGACCACAGATCCGCAGTCGCAGGGCCGCAGAACTGCAGGCACAGTGGTGTGCACATGGTACAGAAATTCGATGGAGAGTGAAGGTTCCACAGAAGTAGTCGCAGGTTGGACGTATAACAGTCATTTGGGTTGCAGAACCAAACGAGCTGCCGCAGTTGTAGCAATAGTTTGAGCAGTCCGTTAATAGAACCGCATAAAACCAAATAGCTTGAACCTTGGCCATCAAACTCAAGGAGAGCTCGTTGCAAGCTCTCAGGAGTGTGTTTTTTCGGACACCTCTATTGAGGTCGCAGAACAAAACAGCGGTTCGGTTGGAAGGACACTCGTTGGTTGGCTTGGCAAGCCACTACGCAGGAGTGTCGTAGAAAGCTCACAGTGTGTTGAAAGTTGGATGGTTGCAAGATTTCATTGGAGAAGTTCACAGAACAGACTCTCTAAGTGCTGTAGGTGTTCGCACCACTTGCGGAAGCACCATAAAGTGCTCCGACCAAAGAGAAGGTCCGCGAATCGGTTAAGGAGATGAACAACATGGTAGGATCTTGTTGTGAACATTTGTCAGATGCACTAGAGGAAGCGACGAAGTGTTTGTGAGAGATGCGATACATCTTTGATAGCATGTCCCATGAGCAGGCCAAGCAAGAATCACTTCGGTTGCAGGAGCTTTCAAACCAGACGACTGGGAGAAAGACTAAGGTTGATTTGCAAGACGCTTGAGGAGAGTCAAGCGGGTTGCAACTAGATGAGCCAAAGAAGAAACGGATTAACGGTTATATCTGCGAAGGTGACCACTATGTGAGGAACTATCCGTTCAAGAAAGCAACGATTGCATAAAGGGGGCCAATGGCGCAGATGGCATCCATGACGGTGTTGGAAGAACCACAACGTTCAGATGATATTTCTAAAACAATCAAGGAAGTGGAGGCCTGCCTTAGCTAAATGATGGAGAGTCGCGACGCAAGTCTACAAGAAATGTAGCATGGCCTGGATTTTTTGGATGCAAAGGGAAGTGGCTTATGAGTTTCTACGTTGGTTCATACAGGTGCAACTCATAGTTTGGTGAGCAGTAGGACTGCGACGTCCTTACATAGCGCACTAGAGTTCAGTCAAGCCAAGTTTAAGGCAGTGAATTTGGAAGTGAGTGCAGTGATGGGAAGGATAAATGCAACACCTCTCAAAGTCGGAAGATGGTATGGAAGCATAGATTTGAGATTTGTTCCATTAGATGATCACGTGGTGATCCTTCGACAAGACTTTCTTCGGGTGGCTTGAGCCGTGCCAGTTCCGCATGCTAGTCGTTTGGTGTTCTTGGGAGAATATGGAGCATTGAGTATGCCAATGATGCATAAAAGCAAGTTAGGATACAGACAGCGGTTGTCTTCGGTATAGTTACTTGAAGAACCGGGCATGTCCAAGGACTTGCTGCAATGCAGCATGGGACAGCATATGAGTCTGGTTGAAAAGAACAAGCCAAGTGTAACCCAGGGGGTTAGCCATTCTTCAACAAAGAAGTTGGCGTTGTTGGAAGAACAAGCAGACTTAGTCCACAGGGAGATTGAGCCATTATGCATTTCACGGGACACTTCACGGCAGCATGGAGGCAAGGTGGTGCTTGCACCAGCACAAATCACAAGAGTCACCACAAGAAGCACACCGAGGACATCGTTGAGAAACCAAGGAAATGATGTTTCAATCAAGCCAAGTCTTGACATGGTTTCGCATGAGCAAGTGTTGGACCAACCTAGTGAAACGCATATTTTGGAGGAGTCCAAGGAGTTTGACAGAAACACTAGTGAATATTACCCTTCACATGATGCGGCATACATAGTGGCTTTCTACACGCATGCCATAGGCATTCCAGAATCACAGCTATCGCTAGAGAAGTTGGCACAAGTGGTTTGTCATCCAGATGAGGTGGAGGTAGTCCTTTTTCACTTAGAAAGTAAGCATTTTCCTAAGGTTGAAAATGAAGAAGAGACCAAGTATGCAGTGGCATAAATAGGCATTCTTCAAACACAAAATGGGAAAGAATCGTTGGCATTTTTTGATGGTTCAACGCACTAGGAGACTTGCGAGATAAATGCAAGTGATCTATTCAAACGGTTGAGTGAAAGTGCAAAGAGAAGAGACAAGAGAAGGTTGTGACGAATGAAGATGGAGGATACGGTCTTCGCAGGCTCGCACGATAGTGACGGGGTTGCAAGAGATGTGAGCAGACTTTTGTTCAGAGTTGCTGGATCTGAACTAACTAATACTCAGTTGGTTGAGTTGGGTTGAAGCGACGCTGTTGGCAGGTGGTTTGGTAAGGAAGAATCGCAGCATCGCCGATGCTGTGACACGCCAGACGAGGTCACGAAAGGAAGAAGGCTCTATTATTTGATGTATTTTTTGAGTCATTTGTACCGCAATAGGCAGGTTTTTGGGTCATTGGACCACATGAGATGTAATTTCAAGTTAAGTATACCGCAATAGGCAGGTTTTTGGGTCATTTGGACCGTGTCAGTAGATTTTGGGTCATTTGTCCAAAATTCAGTTAGGAAGTTGTTAGTAAGTGGACAAACATTGTAAAGGCGGAAGCCTATATATAGATAGGAAGTTGTAGATCAAAAGATAGAAAAAGGAGAGAGCGAGATCAAGCAGAAAGCTTTTGATATGGTTTGGTGCAGAATTGCCGAAGTTTGCGATCTGTAAAGGCATTATATTGGGTTTTTGCAAGTAATAATATGATGTGATGAAATTGTTTCTGTGCAATCCTGATGTATCTTCTGTCTTTTGATGATAATGCAATGTTTCTTTGATGCAATAGTCACTTTACTCTTATAATCTGCCATAATGATGAATGCTTCCATTGAATGATCCTATGAGTACAATAATGTCGAAATGAATATGTAGATTTATCATTGAATCCTGCAATAAGATTAACTCGCTGATGCCGCAACATCCTCCTTCATTTGGCGGAAACATGGTTCTGTCCACTCTCCCTTGATCGCCTCGGGTGAGAACTCATCTACTCTGCAGGTGTTGCTGGGTAGGGTAAAACCTATCTGGTCCAGTGCTCAGGGAGATCATGGTGGGTTGGTGTCGACAGTGATGGGAACCCCTGTCGACCAGGCTTGAGTCAACAAATGGTTCCGTTGTTGGGACTTGAACCCGGGTCTCTCGGGTGAGAGCCGAGTATCCTAACCAACTAGACTACAAAGGGTTTCGTTGCTGGGACCATGTGTGAAGTGAAAGGAGGATATGTTGTGGCACCCGACAAAACCGGAGATCCAAGAATGGTTTGATAAGAAGTTGCAGGAATTCGCTGAAGAAGAAAGCTGAAACACTCGACTGACAGTAGGTCAATGGGTAGATAGATATTTTCATGACGGTCCGCATGATTGGTTCTTCTGTGAGTTCCCAATCCTGTTGTTCGAATGGTTGGTGAAGTTGACCTTTCAGAAGAGGAACTTCCAAGGTGGCGAACCAACGACTTGGACCCCCGAGTTGATTCAGGAGCTGCAGGAAGTTGATAATAAAGCATCGCGGGCTTTCGAAGTGTGGTTTGATAGCATCCTAGAGGGCTATATCATAGAGTTCGTGGTTGATACTTAGAAATCCTATAGCGAAGCTGAAATATATTTTTTTCGCGAACCCCAGGGCAGGTTTCTGCTATCGCTTCAACTGTCGATTAAAATGCTTATTTGTGAAAAGGGTATATTGAAGATGCATCTTGATCAGTAGACAGCGTGGTGGGCGGAGGCTGTGAATACCGCGGTAGTCGAGGGGCGGTACATGGAATGATAAGGGGTAGATGGGTGCAGGTCATGATGAGACTGTGTTTGAAGCTGAGGAAGAAAGTGGTCTTATGAGGGGAGGAGCAAGGTTTCGACGGGAAAAGAGGTAGAGGACGGGAGAAGGTCCTACTGCAGTCGAACCGCAAGGCCGTGATGGAAGACCACATGGGACAAAGCGACCTCACAGTCCTGACAAGGACAACCAGGCTACACCCAAGATAGAGGTAGGACCAAACCCCAGCACCAACGTATCCACACCTCCGCTCACTATCTCTTAGATAGCAAGAAATACCACTTCGACACCGCCAAGTTCATCAATACCATAGAAGTTAATCAGTAGTAGTACAACGAAAGGAGGAAGGAAGCCCAAAATGGCGGGTGATGATGCTAAGTTACCGTTGTTCCACGGGAGTGGGACGGACAACCCATAACAGTATTGGTTTTTGTGTGAAGCAGTCTGGACCGTAAAATAGATCACTGATGATGCTGCTAAGAAAGGACAGTTAGCAACAACCCTGCGAGGTCGTGCATTAGACTGGTTTATGAAGTTTGTTCTAGTTCATACAGGAGCCCTAGAAAAGTCACTAGATGAGATTCAGGATGGGCTAATTACATAATTCAAAAAGCCCAAGTGTGAGCTTCAATATATTATGGAATTGAAAGAAATTAAGCAGTATCCCAATGAGACAGTGTGGGATTTTGACCAGCGATTCAAGACACTAATGGCAAGGGTTAGTTTCTATATGAGTGTCGTCCAACATAAAGAGTGGTTCATCGTGCACTACTACCACACATTCGGCTACCATTCATGCAACGAAAAATTTTGACGCCCAGTGAAGCTCTAGAAATTGCAATGCCATTGGAGGCGTCGCCAATTGGAGAAAATGCAGCTGGGATGTCGTAAATACAAACACAGCTTGCTAACTTGACTATACAGCTGCAAGATTTGAAGAAGGGAAAGGAGCAGCACGAGGAAGTATGGTGTATGCAATGTCGAGGAGAAGGGCATACGAAGGACAATTGCCAGGTTTTCCACAATTATTTGGTTTTAGGAGCGTCGAATCCGCTGAATGGTGGTAGCATGCCACAGTGTCACGTCTGCCATGTATATGGGCACAGCCATGACAATTGCCCATATATGCAGAAAATGGTCAGAATCCCAAGGAATCTTTATTGTACATTTTGCAAATCGGTGGGTCACGATGACAAGGATTTCTGGGCATATGGGTTGCTACAAGAGAGAATGTGTGATGCATTCTATGTAAAGGACGACCAGCATGCCATAAAACAGTCACAACCGCAGCTGCAGGTAGCCTAGACGCTACCTCAAACATAGATGCAGTTTATACCACAGTAGCAGCAACCGCCATAGTTCATGCCACAATATGCTCCAATGTAGATGGCTCCACAGTAGCCACAGTACGTATAGCAACCATAGTATGCACAGCAAGGGAAAGGAATGCAACCAGCACCAATGTAGAAACAGTTCAACCAACCACAGTACCAACAATAGGGAGGATTCTGGGGAGGACGTGGTGGAGGATTTGGTCGTGGAGCAGGACACGGTGGTTGTGGACCTATTCAATGATATCACTGTGCAGTATGGGGACACTACCATCGAGACTGTCCATTGCTGCAGAACTAGTGTACGTTATGTTTTGTCAATGATCACATGGTTGAGAATTGTCCACAATTGATTGTGCGATGGAAAGCAGGAAATACTCCCCAGTTGAAGAACCATCCCCAGGCACAACATCCTACCCAGAACCAAGTGCAGCAACTAGTGTAGAACCAGAATATGCAGCCTAATCAGAATCAGAATGTGAACCCACTCGGGAATCTGCCGCTGAGCCAGACCTAGGGTGCAAATATCGCGACAATCTCTGCAGAGCCAATACCACAAGATGCTTCTGATGTTGTGGTCACTCGCGGAGGAAAGACAACTGGGGAAGACATCTCACTGATCCGGTTAGCCGGACAAAAGAAGGTATCATTTGACATCAATGTAGAGCGGGAAGCATTTCTTCAAGCACGTTGTGCACTAGAAAACGACCAAGGTAAAGCTTTTGTGTACAACATGCCCCCTACTTTTGATATTACTTTAGAGACTGGCCTATCGCGGCGGTCCAACACACTTCAAGCATTTTTGGAACATTGTTTATCCCTGGCAAGAGATCCCAACGCTCTTGCTGCGATTGAAGCTTTGTTGCGACGACCGGCCCAGGATCGACAAGAGCTCGTGGTTAATTCCCTACAACGATAGAAGACGGGTAAGGAGATGCGGATGAATATTCAAATTGGTGACTACGATGTTGATTCGGTTATTCTTGACCTTGGTTTGGATGTCAACATCTTGACCAAGCAGGCTTGGCAGAAGATGGGGAGTCCCCCATTGAGCTGCTCTCCTTTACAGCTCCGGTTAGCTAATCACGCTAAGGTGACACCGATTGGGAGAGTTCCACGAATGGTCGTGGACTTTGAGAGAATGAAAACATATGCTGACTTTTATGTAATAGAAGTAGTTGAGGGAGGAAGCTCTTATCCAGCACTACTGGGGATTGGTTGGGCTAATGATAGTGGAGCTATAATCAACTTCAAGCGACGGATGATGACTTTTGAAATTCGTGATCTCCATTAAAGAGATTTTGAGATCAAAAAATGGCCTTCTAAGAGATGTACTACAAAAATATGAAATATATTAAAATATTATGAATTGGGGGTTTTATGGAGTAGGTATATATGACAAGTCACCTCCCACACTATTTTCTATGCACAATATAAATAACCATAGTTGAGTTACTTTTCAAAATTCACTAGAAATAATATTAATAAAATAAGTCTACATTGATGTGACTAAGATTCATTGTAAATTCCCAAAAATTTATTGTCCTTTAGCATTTATTTGTCTTGAACTTGCAAATGAAATTAAATAATAAAAAACATTTTTAAGAGCTACTTTTTTAATTTTATGTTGACTTTTTATATTTAGTATTTTTCTTATGAATTTAATAAGGTAATTTAATCGAGAATTTATTTACATGTAAAATGTCAATAATATTATTATAATCCACATTGCATTATTATTATTATTATTATTATTTATTAAATCTATTGTTATTTTTATTAATTTGACATTATGTTATTAAATAGAATGGACTGAATATATAATTTAAAATTAAAAACATAAAAATGATAATATATTATTTTATAAAAAAATGTGAAAGGACTTTCTTTATGAATTAAGAGTACTTCACTTGAAAATGACAATAATATTATTTTATGAAAAGACTATCATTATGAATACTTTACTTTATGACTTAAAAGTACTTACACCACTACCTTGGTTAACTATGTGTTTTCATCCACCATAGAAAATTTGACAAATAAGCATTCTTAACTCATGCAATGCCACCTCACCAAGGGGGATGATGTCATTTACTAGAATGTGATTGGTTGTATTTTATAGTACATTTTATTTGTTTTGAGGCCATTTTTTGACCTCAAAATTTCTTTAATGCAGATTCATCACCCCGTTGGATCCGGCTGAAAGCCGCCACTACATAGAGCCAGTGAAGGACGACGATCACAGTGGATGGGACCATGCATTTAATATCTCTGAAGATTATATCCATCTGACTGCCAACGGTGAGCTGGGATGGTGCAGTGATGGCTCTGCGTCTTCCAACTCTGATGATGCGCTAGAATATTGGCAGAACCGCTTGCATGAGGTGTCGCTCCGTAAGTGTGGGTTGATCACACAGTCATTATGCCGTGTTGCAACTGAAACGATTACGCTACCAATATATGAACGACTTCCTAGCTTATCTGACTTTCTGACAGAGTTCGAGGAACAAGTTTCTGAACCACAATGGTTGCTGGCATTGAACGAAGCATTGAAGGTTGCTCCAGCACGCTGGTGGGAAAGACACAAAGCATCAATTAATGGATGGTCGACATGCAGAAGATTGATGATGGTACGCTTCGGTGATACCGAGGTTTACCACACTGGGAAGTATGATGGTCGGAATGATCCTGGTGGTCACTTGATGGAGTGTCAGCGGTTATGGGTATCGCACCCCAAAGATGAATGGATCCATGCTTTTATCCATACGTTGCATGAGATGCCACAATAATGGTATACTGCATCCAAGTTGCGAGGGGAAATTTCTACTTGGATGGAGCTCACAATGTGTTTTACTTTTACGTTCAGTTTTGCGGATGCCGATCCAGAGGTCAATAATGCATTACAACTCATCTGTGATGTAATTCTGCAGATTGTCCCGGTGGCGTATCCTACGGATCCGCATATGCACTGCCAGATGCAGTCTCTCATGGAATGCTTCAATATCAGTGGTGGTCCAGAAGATGGTGATGATCCGCGGAATGTGAATATCCTGGAATTAGAAGGAAGTCGTGTTGTGGTACCACCTGCTGCGCCCAGCGATCCAATCAGTCAGTCGCTGAAGATCCGCAAGATTAACATTAGGGCAGAGGACAATCCGAAGTTTGTAAATTTCGGGGTGTTAACACCCAAAAAGTGCTCACTAGCTCATTTCCTTATTCACATGACCCATTTGTCCACTTTTCCACCATTTGAGCCTCTAAAGCCGTCAAAAGGTCACCAAAAGACTATAATACACCCCTTTTCTCCCTCAAAATGAATATTTTTCTTCAAAAAGCATAAAAAACCCTCAAAAAGGGTCCAGAATTCCCAAAAATATTAAAAAGGGAATAAAAATATTCAAAATATTCAAAAAAGGAAAAAGGAGGGAAAAGGTACCTAAACCATGTTGGTCAATACCATTGGTTTCCTCAAAACCATAATGGTATTCCCCACCACCAAAAACTATAAAAAGGTGGTAGGGGCTCCTCACTATCCATCCATCCATCATCCTATCCTCACGCTGTCAAAATCTCTCATGAGACTTTTGGCCATTTTCAGCATCTTGGAGAAGAGACCTTTGGAGCTTGGAGCTACTCACCTTGGGAGTTGCTCAACACAAATCCTCACCATTTGAGGTATATTAATACAAAATACTTATTCTTTTATTTCTTGTTCTTGAATCGTTTTTAAAAAAAAAATATTTTTATATGCACATGCTAGTTTAGATTTAGATTTAATTTATAATTGTTTTTGCTTTCAATATTGAAACTGCTATCACATTGTTGATAGGTGCCCATTGCACAAAGCTTGGTTGCAAAACCAAGCCAATAGTTTTTGGCAACTCCGCTGGCTTCGAATTCTTAGATCTCAGTTTTTTGCTTTAGATCTTATTTTTTGTTAGTTTTAATCATTTTAATTCATAGATCTGCCATCCTATAGAGCAGATCCATTGTTGTTCTAGATCTTGGCCCCTTCTATTGCCATTAACAGCCTAAAATTTCCATTTTTGGGTTCGTTTTTCGACATCTGTTTTTCAGCTTTCGCCTCGCTGTTTTTCGCCCAACAGTCGCGTGGCTCATTGCAACCTTGCGGCTTTTTTCCGCGCGGCGCGCCGCAGCTTCGCTACCATTTTACGCGCTGCACATCGCGGCTTCGCGGCCATTTTCCACGCTACACATCGCGACTATGTGACCGAAACCCTCGCTGCACATCGCGGCTTCGCGGCCGAAAAACCGCGCTGCACATCGCAACTGCATGGCCGAAACCCGTGCTGCACATCAAGGCTGCTTTCCCAAAACCCGCAATGTAATTCTTTTGAATTCGGCCAATTTTTTGAAAATAGTTTTTGCTGTATTTTCTGCCCATTTAGCATCTTTTACAGCATTAATTTTTTCTGCATTTTTACAGCCATATTAAATCTTTTACTATTTATATATGCTCCATTAAAAGTCTTTTTAAAAAAAAATTAGTAATTGAAAGAAAGATTTTCTGCATTTTATTTAGATCAAGGTTTTACTGTTTATTTGCTCAATAATTTGCCCAAGCAATTTTTAAGAGATCCATTTATTTCTTGAAATATTTATGTTATTTGCTTTCCTTCAAATTATTTCAAAGATCCATTATTTTTTAATAGTTTTTTCAAGCATTTACATTTCAAAAATGCCTTTATTTTTTGCAAAACTGGAAGCGTCTTTTCTTTCATTTGTAATCAATCTCCCAAGCAAGGCAAATCAATTTCAGTTTAAATATCACACTTGCACCCACTCTGCCACATAATTTAAACTGAGCCTTAAAATTTACCTTAAACTCAACAAACTTTTAACCCTACTTGGGGAGCACTTAAAAGAATTTTGTAGTTAGGTAGAATTGAGGGGATAGGTGTTCCAATAACACCCCTCAATCATTACATTTGAAACATAGTGGTTGTCCTCTACGGTACCAAAATATCTTATAATTTTGACACGGTTATCAACCAATTTATCGGGAAGGCCTCTCCCTTAGGAGGGTTGATGTAGCCAGACTGGTTCCGGAAGTTTGAGTGGAATACCGCAATCCATTCAGTAACCGAAGGATACCTTTCGAAGTTCTCGGTGTACACCCAAGAGGGTGTACAGCGGCGATAGAACCAAATTGCAGATTCACCCAACCGAACGTCTCATGAACGGAGTATCCTAGTTTCCACTCTTTAGGATTATCTACTTGGTATCCCTCCCGGTAGGGGGATATCTAGCCATTGATTCAACAATCTATATTGTCTGACTTGGATTTCATCACCTTGCAGAGGATATCGTTTGTTAACCCACAATACTTCTAGTTAGGTGTTTGCATGATACATTACCCACCTTTGGTCTAGTAACACCCATTTTTTCTAGGAACTGTTTGACTTTTGGTATTCTGACCAATTTTGTTGCATCCCTCCACTTATTATAGCACAGCTGTTATAATAAGTGCTTTTTGAGGTTGGTTGTTGGCCTGAGAGCCTTTATTTTTTCACTCCCCTCTTGCACTCATCGTTGCATTAGGGTTTCAATTTTTTTACATCACCACCTTACACTGAAATTTTTAAAAATATTTCTCACCATTGAGAATTTAAGACAATCTCATCGTCTTCAGGGTGAACCCCCTCAGTTCGGTATACTTGGCTCTACACGCCATCGACGTAGATCCTTATCCCTTGACTCGACACGTCATCGACCAAACACACAGTCATCCGATTCTAACACACCTCACTTCACATCTGATTCTGAGGCTTAATCCGAAAACCCTACTAAAATATCACCAACCAACCTCATGGCTGGATCACAATATGACCCACTTTTCACCAGTACTATTGGAGATACATCCACAAACCCTTCTACTACTATGCCATCCATGGTAACAACAACCCCTTTAGGCATGCCTAATATAGGGGACACTCCACCTTTAGGTATGCCCAACATAGGACTACCTCCTATTATGGGTATGCCAAACATAGGAATCACACCACCTCTCATTATGACAACCCAGATCCCAGGAATTCCTGGCACTATTCCTAACCACTTTGTAACCCATGTTGCACTTGAGAGCGTTGGCCCATCCCAAACCACAACGGTTGGAGGACACATACCTTCAATACCTAGCATACCCTTAGGGGCTATTGGACCACTACATAATGCCACCATTAATAGTTATGTCCCAGTCACTACGCCACACCCATCTGCTAGTTTACCTTACATGGCTAGTCTGAACTTACCAGACCTAGCCAGGCTAACCAACAATCCTATCAGGAACAACCCTACATGGCCACCCATGCCTACAAAGCTCCCCTCGGACATCCCCAAGTTTGAAGGAAAACCTGGGGAGGATCCCCAAAACCACATAATGTCATTTCACCTATGGTGTTCATCTAACTCCATAATGTATGACTCCATTAGACTAAGACTGTTGCAACGAACGTTCACTGGCTCTACATCCAAGTGGTACATCGAACAACCACATGGGACCCACCATACATTTACGTCTCTCGCCTCCACTTTCCTTCAATTTTTTCAGCTACCTATACGCTATGAAACAGGAGTTGAAATACTGTTGTCTTGCAGACAAAACACAGCTACCCACATCACAGACCATATCCATGAGTGGCACAAGCGTCGTAGCCTCTGTAAGATAAAAATGGATGACCGTATATCTTTGGACTGGTTTCTTAAATCACTCCTACCCCTCATAGCCAAAGACATAGCTTCCGAACGACCCCAGTCAGAGGAAGAAGATATCTTAAAAGCTCAGGAATTCGACCTGATTTATGCCTAGTCAGGCTATCTCTACACCATCATACCAGACGCCCCACGAGGCGATTCTTCACGTGGTGACGCTCCTGGGGCATCACATGTCGCTGATGGTATTATCGGCCAAGTCACGGCACAAAATAAACCTTTTATCATGGTGAGCACCATAAATGCCCCAGACCTCTCTAGGGATACATCTAATTCTGGAGCGACAACTTCGTACGCTCCAACGAATCAGACTCATCACACTCATGGACCCTCTTGTCCACAACATTGCTATGGGAAAGCTCCATTGACATATATACCACCCACATACTATAACCAACCGGCCACCCAGAACCCAATTCATTTACCGGCACAACCAATGTATTACCCACATCAAGCTACAACAGCTAACCCAACACCTCCAATAGCTCAGGGTTACCAACAACCCCAGCAGGAAACTGGACCACCTCTAGCCCCACCAGCTTATTATCCACCGCAACCTGCTCCCGCACCTGCGGCACCCCAAAATCCTCCCACTACTCAAGGGCAAGTGTACACACAACACAATCAGCCCCAACATCAAAACAACCAACGCAACCAGGGCGGACAACAAAACCGTGGAAGAGGACGTAACCGCGGCAACAACCAACAACATAATCAAGGTCCACCACCTCCCAATCCTCAAAATAATAACAATTCTACTCCTCCCAACCAGAATCCTGATCGTCATCCCAAGCAGCCCAAAAAAAATAACCTGAGAACAAACCATCCATGTTCTATATGTGGAGTCTATGGACATTACACTCATAACTGCCCCCATTTAGAGAAAGCACGTAAACTTTGGGATGACGATGCCCAACGCCAGGGCCACGCTAGACAGCCAGCTCCAATTAATCAACCGCAACCCATGATATTACAAAACCCATTGCCAAACCAAGGAGTAGTAAATACTCACCCTATGGACCCCCCACAAGGATTTACTGCACCCCAGCAACAAATCACCTATGCCGCAATTGATTATCAGCATATGGATCTAGGCACACACCATTTATTAATGATGTCATCCAATGACATTAGCCTCCAAACTCATAGGAATCAGTACGGCCCACCCCCAGAAACTCCTCCCACTAATGCATCCACCTCCCTTCCACCAGATCAACCACTACGCATACCAAATATTCCATTGGACGGAGGACCTAAAATCCCTCGCATCCCTTTGTGAAGGATTAACAACAATCCTAATGCTCGCACAACATCCAATTATAATGTTGTGGAAGACCTAGCACAATCCCCCGCTGCTATGTCTGCTTTAGAGGTACTTAAAACTTGCCCTGCACAACGAAAACTACTACTATCCGCCATCGGAGGAGCAGACCCTGACGACACACACATGATGGCTTTCGACTTAGACCAAGCCGAACCTCGATTTCTATCAAATTTGGCTTTCCAAGTGTCAGTAAACATTCGAAACCTTGTTGTGCATCGATGCATCATCGATGAAGGAGCTTCAACCTGCGTTATGTCCACCCTTGTGTGGAAAAAAATTAGCTCCCCCACTTTACAACCATCCACCATGGCATTACGAGCTTACGACGGACGCTCAACTCAACCACAAGGCCTCTTAGCGAACGTACCCGTAGAACTAGACGAAATTAGTTCTTATCGACATCAAAGTGATCAATGCCTAGCTTGACTACAAACTCCTTCTTGGACGTAGCTATATGTATAAAATGAAAGCAGTGGCTTCATCTGTTTTTCGCCTCATGATGTTCCCACATGAAGGACGCGTTATCAAGATTAATCAACTCACATATTATGATCCTACCGCCCCTGCAACCCCTCAAAATGTGTTACCAATGATTGAAAAAACCATTCAAACCACACCAACATCATTTATGTCGTCAATTGGTCCTGGAATCTACACCAAGTCACCTATGACTTCCACATTTCCATCGATCTCACCACCTTTTCCGATAACAAAAACATCGGATTTGTGCACCCTGTCGCACACCACACAGCAGCCTTTGTCACTACCACAAATACCCACAGTGCCTACTCATATTGGCACAATGCCAATTTATACTATCCCGTTCTTGTTCCCATTTTCTGGAGTTGTCAGTTAGCCAATAATGGCTACACTCAACCTTCTTGGTTTAACATTAGGGATACATGTATGGTACTTACCTACTCCGAGCCCCCCACCGACTCCGACTATTATTTTACAACTGGTACAACCTATCCCTACTACCAACCACCCACCCCCTCCGGTCGCTCATCTGCAAAACAGACCACCCCCAATAGTGACCACGGCATCAACGTCCAAAAACGCCCCACCTCCGTCACGGAACACAGGGGGCAGAGGCCCACCAACTTATAACACTAGACTCATAACTTGCGCCCCCCCAGCAACCCCCAAGTTAGCTAAAAACCCCCCAACTATTCGCATTCCCTGTTGGCTTGGTTTTGCAACCAAGCTTAGTGCTATGGGCACCTATCAACAAGTGATAGCAATTTCAATATTGAAAGCAAAAACAATTGTAAATCTAAATCTAAAACTAAACTAAACTAGCATGTGCATATCATAATAAACTTTTGAAAGATTTGAAAACAAGAACAAGAAATAGAATAAAAAATAAATTTGTATTAAGAATAGGGGCAAGCAAGTGCTTGCAATGGTGATACCTCCAAATGGTGAAGATTGTTGAGCAACTTCCAAGGTGAGTAGCTCCAAGCTCCAAAGGTCTCTTCTCCAAGATAGCTACAATGGTCAAAAGCTCATGGGAGATTTTGACAGCATGAGGATAGGAAGATGGATGGATGGAAAGTGAGGAGCCCCTACCACCTTTTTATAGTTTTTGGTGGTGGGGAATACCATTATGGTTTTTCGAAAACCAATGGTATTGACCAACATGGTTTAGGTATCTTTTCCCTCCTTTTTCGTTTTTTGAATATTTTTAATATTTTTATTCCCTTTTTAATATTTTTGGGAATTCTGGACCCTTTTTGAGGGTTTTTTATGCTTTTTGAGGAAAAATATTCATTTTGAGTGGAAAAAGGGGTGTATTAAGGTCTTTTGGTGACCTTTTGATGGCTTTAGAGGCTCAAATGGTGAAAAAGTGGACAAATGGGTCATGTGAATAAGGAAATGAGCTAGTGAGCACTTTTTGGGTGTTAACATTCCCCCCTAAGTGCTCTTTGTGTGACGACGTAGGCCATGCCACTCATCAATGTCTACAATTACCTACACTCCAAGAACACATGAATATGTTGGATGACGACACTGGAATTCCAGTGGTAAGACTTGAGCCACCTCCACAACCTCGCGACAAAACGCTCCGCACTAACCACCCTTGTGCGATATGCAGAATTTATGGCCATTATTCGCACCACTGCCCTAATCTCCCAGATTATAGAGCAGCCTTATACGATATGAACAATGTCGATTTAGAGATATCTCCTCCCCTCATCGAGGAGATCTACCCTCCGAAATCATCTTCTTCGGAAGAAATCATTACCATCTATATGATTTCAACCACATACAAACCAGAACCCGTTGATTTATGGTCCGATTACTTTCATACTGATGAGCAAATTCTAGAAACACTCACTGCACCGGACCACCCTTGGGACGATATGCATCATCGCTCATACTTCCTCCCTGAGGCATCTACATCCACCGCAGAGAACCAACTATCAGTCAAATCAAAAGATTTCCTACCAACTAAGGTTGATTGGTTCAAATACCCCATCCCAGCACTAGATGCCTTCGAAGAAGGGAATATGTCCAACATTTCCCCCATTATACAAATTGACATTTCCACCACACCTGAAAAACCTGAGCTCATCTTGCTAGGTGCATCATGCACTCAAGCGGAAACTCAGGCATATAAGAAACTCTTCCAAGAGTTTCATGATGTCTTCGCCTGGTCTTACACCGAGATGCCTGGCCTCGATCCCAAAATTGTGGAACTTCACATCGACACTTGGCCCAATGTACCTCATGTCCGACAGAAACAACGACCAATTCACCCGTCCAAGCTCCCAGTTGTTAAAGTTGAGATTGAAAAACTCCAAAAAGCAGGATTCATTTATTCTATGGCCTACACCACCTGGGTTTCAAACCCAGTGCCAGTAAATGAAAAAGTGGGCACCATATGTGTTTGTACTGATTTCCAAGACCTCAACCTCGCTTGTCCCAAAGACAACTTCCCCACACCTTTCATTGACCAACTAATCGATGAATGTGCGGGACATGAGGTCCTTTCTTTTATGGATGGTTTCTACGGATATAACCAAATCAAAATCCGTAAAGAAGATCAATACAAGACATCTTTCACTACCCCATGGGGCACCTTCGCCTATTGCGTCATGCCTTTCAGTCTCAAGAATGCTGGAGCCACTTTTCAATGCGCCATGACTTATTGCTTCCACGATCTACACAATATCATAAAAGTTTATCTGGATGACCTCACCGCTCGATCCAAGAAACGATCTGACCATTTAGACGACCTTCAACAAGTTTTCTTGCATTATCGAAAATACAACATCCGCTTGAACCCTCTCAAGTGTGTCTTTTGCATTACATCAGGTTGCCTATTGGGGTTCGTCATTTCAGAAAAAGGCATCACTGTAGACCCCTTGAAAGTCCAAGCCATTGTAGACTTACCGTCACCCCGCACATTAAGACAACTTCAAAGCCTTCAAGGGAGGTCCAACTTCCTCCGCCGCTTTGTCCCTGACTATGCCACAACGGTCCACAGTTTCCTACAACTACTACGTCTTCACACCCGTTTCATATGGGACCAACAAGCAGAAACATCTTTCACCAACTTAAAGGAAGCACTCACAAACGCCTCGTTGATCTCCCCTCCAGATTTCACAAGAGATTTCACCCTCTATGTTTTAGCATTCGAACATGTCGTATCTAGAGTTCTTGTGCAAGAAGATACTGCTCGCCAAGACCATGTCATCTACTATGTGAGCCAAACCTTGTCAGGCCCACCCCTCCGCTACCCACATGAAGAAAAGATGGCCCTCACCGTCGTCTTTTCAGTACAAAAGCTGCGACATTACATTCTCCTGAGCCACACCACGGTTGTAGCCAATTCCAATCCAATGGTTTACCTCTTGATGCGTCGCCTCCTTCAAGGCCACGTAGCTAAATGGGTGATTATCCTGCAAGAATATGACCTAACTTTCAAAACCCCAAAGAGCACCAAGGCCCTAGCACTCACTCAACTCATCACAGATCTCCCATCCTCTTCGTCATCACCCGCTATCCAAACGGATCTCATAGACGACCACATTTTCATCATTTCTTCTGACGACCCATGGTACAGAAACATATTAATCTACCTCCGCACACAAAAATTTTGACCCCACATCGATCGTGACGGATGCCATCGTATACGACACCACGCCCCCCGATACCTCCTATTAGGCGATGTACTTTATCGATGCGGCATCAATACCATCTTACGACGCTGCCTATATCATAACAAGGCAGAACAAGTCCTTAATGACTGCCATAGCGGTGCCTGTGGAGGCCACTTCTACAGCATGGCCACCGCCCAAAAGATCATCCGCGCAGGTTACTTTTGGCCTTCATTATTTACTGATTGCATCACCGCAGTCAAACATTGTCAAAACTGCCAACTTTTTGCCCCTAAGGAAAGAACCCCACCTGCCCCCCTTCATCCAGTCGTCACTGTCGGACCATTCTGCAAATGGGCCATCGACTTCCTCGATTGCAATCCCACGTCAGTCGACGATCATAAACACATTATTGTGGCCATAGATTATTTCATCAAGTGGGCGGAAGCCATGACAACTTACAATTGCAAGGTCGACACCGCAGCATGTTTTTTCCTCAACCATGTTATCGCTCATTTTGGAGTGCCAAAGCAACTCGTCTCAAACCACGGCTCTCACTTCGAAGATGCCGTTTGGAGAGAATTATCAACCTTACTGAAATTTGAACACCATTTCTCCTCCGCCTACTACCCCCAAGTAAATGGCCAAGTTGAAGTGATTAATAAAATTTTGAAGACCATACTCCAGCGCACTGTGGACAAACACAAATCAAATTGGCACCACATGCTCTTCCCAGCACTATGGGCATACCGCACGTCAACCAAAACCGCCACCGTTTTTACCCCTTTCCATCTAGTTCACGGTGTCGAATCCATCCTCCCCATCGAGTGCCAAATTCCAGCCCTACATATGGCCATTGAACTTCTACCGGACACTTCCCCAATTGAGCAACGCTTACTACTCCTAGAGCAAGCCGATGAAGATCGGCGCACAGCCCTCCAAACCATGGAAGCAGCCAAGAACTGATCCAAACTGAGTTACGACAAACATGTCCACCCAAGAACTTTTACTGAAGGGGACCTTGTTCTCGCCTATGATCAAGCTCATGACAAAACCGGAAAAGGAAAGTTTGTGTCCATGTGGCAAGGCCCATACATTATACACACTTGCCTCGGACAGGAGGCATACATTCTGACCAATTCAGAAGGAAACCCCCTACGCAACCCATGCAACGGGTTGTACCTCAAGCGATTTTACCCATAGCAAATCTGATGGACACCACCATCCATTATTGTACAGTCTTATTTTGTTTTTCACAAAAATTTCAAAAAACCTAAATATTTGTTTTCTCTGCATGACCACAGATGGATCCTATTCCACTCTGCTACGTCGGTTTCGCTGATGGTGCAAACCGTTGGTACCATTGGAATTAGCACAACAAGAACTTCATGATAGTCCTTTCCTTTTCCTATTTTCACCAGGTCCATTTTTTTACCATTTTTTCATGCCCTCGTTGCCTCGGTTTGCATGCCACATTGGTCGTTCTCTGTTTTTTACGAGTCTTATATCGCCGGATTCAGTTTTTCGCGCTCGTGATGTCGCTTGAGATCATTTCTCGCTCTCACCTCCATATTTTTTGGGCATTTTTTCCATGCCCCCTTGTTGCCTCGGTTTGCGTGCCACTTTAGCCATTCTCCATTTTTTATGAGTCTTATATCGCCGGATTCAGTTTTCCGCGCTCATGATGACGCTTGAGATCATTTCTCGCTCTCACGCCCAGATTTTTTGGGCATTTTTTCCATGCCCCCTCATCGCCTCAGTTTGCGTGCCACATCGACCGTCATCCATTTTTGACAAGTTTGATATCGTCGGATTCAGTTTTCCGCGCTCGTGATGACGCTTGAGATCATTTCTCGCTCTCACGCCCAGATTTTTCAGGCATTTTTCCCATGCCCCCTCGTCGCCTCAGTTTGCATGCCACATCGACCATCGTCTGTTTTTGACAAGTTTGATATCATCGGATTCAGTTTTCCACGCTCGTGATGATGCTTGAGATCATTTCTCACTCTCACCCCATAATTTTTGGGCATTTTTTCAAAATGCCACTCATCACCTCGGTTTGCGTGCCACATTGGCCGTTGCCCCTTTTTGAGAATCTTTATGTCACCGGATTCAGTATTCCGCACTCATGATGATGCTTGAGACCTTTTCTCGCTCTCATCAATCCCTTTTTGTTCGGTATAATTTTACCCCTTTTTCGGGCCGAGCAATCCCTTTTACGAAAAAGGCACTTAGGGAGTTTCTGTTAAGCTCTTTTCTGACTCCTAAAACAATGAAAAGATTGCCGAGCAACCTTGCTTCCTTTCATGCTCGCTAAACGTATCTGAAAGGGTGTCTACCTGGTATAAGTTTACCCCTTTTCTGGATTTTGTAGACTAATTATGAAAAAGGAATACTCTAGTCACATCGGCTAGAAGAGTTCTCCATTTGCATCATTTTATGCTTTTTCGGGCCTTGGAGACTAACTTACGAAAAAGAAAACCAATGGAGTCCACTTACCGCTTTCAGAATCTCTAAACATGAAAGCGACCATGAGCAATCACCATCTTGGGCTCGTAAAAACCCACAGGACAGTACTCGCAACCACTGCAAAGTCTTCTTATCATTTTCAGACTCCTTAAAAATGAAAGCACCCATGAGCACGAACAGTCGTGGACTCACAAAATCCACAGGACAGTACCATCTCAGAGCACACTTTTATCCCTTCTTGGAGCTCATTAAAACTACAAAGAAGGACCCAATGGTGCTTCTCGGCGCCACAACAGATCACGTCTACTCATATGGTAGCTTCCCCATTTTGGTCGCCTTTGTTCAGAGTATTGTACAGTATGTCACCCTGAGAATCCCTCAACAACACCCATCAGCTCGTCCCCCCCCCCAGAGTTAATACATACCCTTCAGTATTTAAAATCTATGATCCCTGCACCTACAAGTCAGTTCCCTACACTGCCAGGTCAACCATGTCATCATGCTCTGAACAAAGAAAGTTTGAGTCTACCCACTCTATGACCCCAGTTACTTCCCATCCCCACAAGTATGTCATTCGTACCATCAGTACTACCACACTTCAGTTCTACACCTCGTCCTCCTATTAAGGAAACATCATTGCCTTGTTAGCTGCTGGTCTCCCTCTGTCGATGACACCGAAATTTATTCTAGAGGATAGACCTAGAGGTCCCTATGTCTTGGACTCATCACAATTCATGATGACTACCTACGAATCATTTCGAGAAGAGTCCTCAGTGCTTCTCCCAATGGTTGTTTCTCACATGCTCGACTTCAACACCTTGATCGCATCGTTGAGACTTGCACAGGCCATTGGTCCGTTCAGTTATTTGTTGAAGACCCCGGATACCACCTGACTCTTCCACATTTGAGAGTCTACCTATGGAAACAACCAGTTACATTTTTTCTATAGATATCCGGTTTGCGCATGGCGACAGTATTCATATGTACCCCAGTTTTATACTCCCTCAAGTATACAGTTACATATACTCCTCAGAGTTGACTCAGAGTCATTGAGTCCCTACAGATGTTGGACACCTTCAAGATTCAACAGTTCATCAACCCTTCTGAGACCTTGTTCAGAACGATTGTCGCTTTATTCCAATGTATCAGTTATTGAGATCAGTCATGTTATGATCATGAGTACATCCCAAAATAGTGTCCCCTTTGGACCATCATGATGTACCAGCAAGTTTTTTATTTAGGTCCCCCTTCTTGGGACTAATTGTTATGTATATGTCGTGATACAAGCATGGGTATGCCCGCCTCGTCCATTATCAGAGATTATTCCTCATTCATGTTGAGGCCATGTAATATTGTTTGTTTTGTAGCTTCCAAGGGCCATGGATCCAGTCTCCAACTGGTCTCTTCTCTTCCCCAAACCCCAGGAAAAGGAACAAAAGAACTATGATGTCTATTGGCCATACGATGAGCTCTTTCCCTCACACATCAGGGGGCAATCTGTTAACACCCAAAAAGTGCTCGCTAGCTCATTTCCTTATTCACATGACGCATTTGTCCACTTTTCCACCATTTGAGCCTCTAAATCCATCAAAAGGTCACCAAAAGACCATAATACACCCCTTTTTCCCCTCAAAATGAATATTTTCCTCAAAAAGCATAAAAAACCCTCAAAAAGGGTCCAGAATTCCCAAAAATATTAAAAAGGGAATAAAAATATTCAAAATATTCAAAAAATGAAAAAGGAGGGAAAAGGTACCTAAACCATGTTGTTCAATACCATTGGTTTCCTCAAAACCATAACGGTATTCCCCACCACCAAAAACTATAAAAAGGTGGTAGGGGCTCCTCACTATCCATCCATCCATCATCCTATCCTCATGCTGTCAAAATCTCTCATGAGACTTTTGGCCATTTTCACCATCTTGGAGAAGAGACCTTTGGAGCTTGGAGCTACTCACCTTGGGAGTTGCTCAACACAAATCCTCACCATTTGAGGTATCTTAATACAAAATACTTATTCTTTTATTTCTTGTTATTGAATCATTTTTAAAAAAAAAAATTTGTTATATGCACATGCTAGTTTAAATTTAGATTTAATTTATAATTTTTTTTGCTTTCAATATTGAAACTGCTATCACATTGTTGATAGGTGCCCATTGCACAAAGCTTGGTTGCAAAACCAAGCCAACACAGGGATTACTAGGATGATGAGCTGATCAGCAAGGTCACTGATTTGCTCCATGAGTTTTAGGATGTATTTCCCACCAAGTTTGTTGACATGAAGGGGATTCTGGGTGAATTAGGGGAGATGAATATTCCATTAAAACCAGATGCTAAGTCAATCCGGCAGTGACCCTATCGATTGAATCTGCGACATAAGAAGAGGGTCAAGATAGAATTGGATCGCATGTTGGACGTCGGTATCATTGAACCAGTCGAGGAGTCGGAATGGATTAGTCTTATGGTGGTACAGGATAAGAAGACTGGCGAGGTGCGCATTTGCGTCGACCTCTGGAAGATAAATGATGCATGTTTGCATGATCTGTTCCCAACCCCGTTTACTGACGAAGTGCTCGAAGGTTTGGGTGGCCAGGAGATGTACTCTTTCACAGACGGGTTCTCTGGCTACCATCAGATCCGCACTGCAAAGTAAGACCGCCATAAGACAACTTTTGTTACCAAATGGGGCTGCTTTCAGTACGTCGTGATGTCGTTCGGCTTGAAGAATGCACTTACGATATTTTCACAGGTTGTCATTTCTGCATTCAAAGATTTCATTCAGAATTTTTTACAGGTATACATGGATGATTAGATGGTCTATGGTTTGGTCCGTGATCATCTAGAGAATCTACGGTTGATGTTCGAGCAATGTCAGCAGCACCAGATCTCGTTGAACCTAAAGAAGTGTATCTTTTGTCCATCGTTTCGCATATTGTTGGGTCATATTGTGTGTAAGCAAGGATTTTTGGTTGACCCAGCAAAGATTGCGCTTATTCTGAGTTTGACACCACTGACTACTGTCAAACAGTTACAGGCGACGCTGGGACACACGGGGTATTATCGCAAGTTCATCAGGGGTTATGCTGCGATTACTGCCCCTATGGAGAAGTTGTTGAAAAAGGATGCGGTATTCCAATGGAGCCCTGAATGTCAGGATAGATTTGAGACACTAAAGACAAAGATGGCTTCGGTGCCAATATTAGTATTTCCTAACTGGAGTAAGGAGTTCCATGTTCATGTTGATGCCTCATTGATCACGTTGGGAGTAGTATTGGCCCAGCCCAGAGAGGGGGATCTTGATCACCCCATTTCTTTTTCTAGCCGAAAGTTGTCATCTGCAGAAAGAAACTACACTACTATGGAGAGGGAAGGTCTAGAAATGGTTTATGCTTTGCAGAAGTTTCACCATTACTTACTGGGAGGCCATTTCAAAATGTTCACAGATCATTCTGCATTAAAATACCTGGTCAATAAGCCTGTGTTGGGGGGGAAGATATGTCGATGGCTACTTCTGTTTTAGGAGTTCCATTTTGAAGTAATTGTGAAGCTAGGGCGGTTAAATGCTAGCCCGGATCATCTCTCCCGGATTGAACAGGGGAGGATCCAACTAACATTGAAGATGGGTTTCCTGATGTGCAATTATTTAAAGTTGGAATTGCTGGTGGCTATTTTGACTAAATCATTCAGTTTCTGGTGACAGGTACCGCACTAGAAGAATTCACCACTAGTCAGAAGAAGCAGTTGGTAGTCAAGGCTGCGAACTTCCAGCTAATCGCAGGAGCGCTGTACAAAATGGGTCCTGATGAGATATTGCGACAATGTCTTTTGCCACATGAGCAAGAGCAAATCCTTTCTGAAGCACATGTGGGAGTGGTTGGAGGGCACTATGGCGGCCATGTGACAACAAGGAGGGTGGTTCGAGCAGGGCTCTAGTGGCCTACGCTGCACAGTGATGTGGTAGATTATGCATGGTCCTACGATGTTTGTCAGAGAATCGGGAAGCCATCCAGACAGGATGAGATGTCGTTGATGCCTCAGTTGAGGTTGCAGCCATTCGAAAAATGGGCAGTAGACTTTGTGGGACCTATCCATCCCCCAGGTAAGCACACTAGTGCTAGGTATATTATTATGGCGACAGATTACTTGACACGATGGGAAGAAGCTACATCAGTCATCAATTGTTCCCCAGGCACAGTAGCACAGTTTCTCTTTGACCACATCGTCACTCGCTTTGGTTGCCCCAAGATATTTTTGAGCGATCAAGGCAGCCAGTTTATCAATCGCACCATCAATGCATTGACGGAGGAGTTGCAAATACAACACAAGAAGAGTACACCCTATCATCCGTAGGTGAATGGCATGGTGGAAACTTTCAATAAGATATTGGAGCATGCGCTGACAAAGGTGTGTAATGTGAACCGCGATGACTGGGATCTCAAAATCCCAGTAGTATTTTGGTCCTATCGCACCACATGTAAACGACTGACCCGACTGACCGGGAAGACACAAGTTAAGCTAGTGTATGGGCAAGAGGCAGTTATGCCTATGGAGTATATCATTCAGAATCTGTGCATAACGACAGCAACTGGCATGGATGATATAGCAGCATTATATGAATGTCTTGCGCAGTTAGTACAGCTGGAGGAAGATTGCTTCATCACTGGTTTCCATCAGGATGTGGAGAAGGATCGCCAGAAAGCTTGGCATGATCGCCATATCAAGAACAAACAGTTTCAACAGGGCGATTTAGTGTTGTTATATGACAGCAAGTTTATGAAACATCCAAGAAAATTGCAGATGCATTGGCTTGGTCCGTATTGCATTAGCAACATTACTTTAATAGGAGTGGTCCAGTTGCAATAGTTAGATGGGGCGATGCTCCCCAAGTTGATTAATGGTAGCAGGTTGAAGCCCTATCGTTCGGGCTTGGAACAGTGCGATGCCTGAGTCGCATCGGGGAAAAAAAAAGAAAAAAGAGAAGAGTAGATTGATTGGTGGTAGGATGGCGCACCAACAGGGATGGAATGCGGAAGCAGGGAGGCTTCTACCACAAATTTGGGGGGGTCTACGACAAGTGATAGGGTCGCGATTGGGTCACATCATAAATCATTATGCAGCTGGCACTTTTTCTTTTTAGGGGCAGATATTATTGTTAGTCGAATCAGGTTGTGTCAGAAGAATGCGCATTTGGAATAAGGAATACACCGAGGCAACATGGCCGACGACACTTGGATGGATGGTTTGTGGGGTTGGCACGAGGTATCCACCATGGTAGCATGGCCAAAGGACTGCTTCACACATTTTTGCACATAGAGAGATAAGCGGGAGTATGATCGCTCTGCCCACCTCCAATGCCCGAGCAGTGGAATCTTATGATTACCCTGGAAGCGTGAGTAGGTGGTGCATAGCATTGTCAAGGAAAACGAACAGTTGAATGCAATATATAAATATATGAACCAAGGATAGTAGGAGCATAGAGGTTGTTTCAGTTAAGAGGGGTTATGTTACGAGACGCTCGGGCATCTATCTAAGTTAGGAATTCCAAGGAGGTTGTGGAAATGATCCATTTTATTTCCTGTGGAAGCACACCAGGTGCGCTGAGGGCCCGAACCATGAGTGTACATGAGCGGTTAGAGCAAGCTACGCCTCGGACACTCAGGGGTTATGAGCATGAGGTCTTGAACGGGATATCTAGGAAGTTGGTGATGGTTCGAAGTCTCATGGTCCCTGTGACCACACAAAAAGGGGGGGCCGTCGCCCCTGGTTCCCTGTAACGTATGCTTACTGGTGCGAAACAGATGTGCCAAAACAAGTGGCCTGTTTTCCACCCTAGCGTTGCTTGCAAAATTCCTCTTTGTCTGCAATCGGTCTCTAGAGACTGGAGGATGAGTTTGCAAGGTCTGCGACAGTAAGCTGGAAAGAGTTCACTTTTGGGCAAGAAGTACATGACAGCAAGCAAATGATCAATGTAGCAAAAGGAGCAGGACAACATCGTGCAATCCAGACAGCAAGAATAGTTGTAGAACTATAGTTTATCCCTAGTAGAACGAAGACCACAGACCTCACCATGTCCAGTTCACGTGGCTCGAGGGCGAGCCACAAGATTGTGTTGGGGGCCTGTTGGCAAGCGGTTTGGTAAGGAAGAATCGCAGCTATTAACACCTGATTTTTCCACCTCACAAATATCAAGTGTGAAAGGAATAGGGTTGGAGAAACATACCTAATAAAGGCTTGAAACCCCAGTCTTCCTCCATGGTTGAAGGCTAGAATAGGGGAAATTAATATATAAAGGGCTAAGAGGGAATACCCCATAAGAAAATTCACAACGAAGTATGTGAAAGAGCCTTCTAAGTGAATAAATAACCCCAAGTCCTAAGTCCGACATCCTAAAGTATTATAAGGACTAAGTCTCGGCAAGAGTACCACAGTAGATGCAAAGCGAAGCCAAATCCATGGTCCAAGATTCATCTCGTCGAGAAGTTGCATGAGAGATAACCAAAAGGGTGGTAGCGACGAATGATACCGCCAGACAGATGGCAGCTGAAGGGCTCGTCGTGGGAAGAAAAGCGGTAAACAAAACCGTCATAAGAGCACAAGATACCAGGGTGGTAGAGGCATAAATCAATCCATGGTGCGGAGAGTGGGTAGCCCAAATTGACGGTGTGGAGATGAAGGAAGATGCGCGAAAGAACGGGCAGTGGGCCCCATCATCGGGGAAAGGTTGAACATTAAATATGTCGCTCATCTCCACCATAGATGTAAAGTGAAGCAAGATCCATGGTCCAAGATTAATCTCGTCGAGAAGTAGAACGATAGATACCTAAGAAGGTGGTCGCGATGGATAAAACCATCGCACAGGTGTCAACGCCACAGGTGATAGCAGGGAAGGGAAGTGGTATCTAAAACCACTATGGGAAAACATCAATGATGCTACATGGACACGTGGTAACAGTAGAATGACACAGAGTGGGCGCTACCTGGGATCTGATGGAGGGCAGGCATAAAATGTCACATCAGAAGATTAAATAAAGGTCTAGATCTGACAGTCGAAAATCACATGTGAAAAATAAGCGGCCAGGATCGTCGGACAAGTGGCGGATAAGACCGATGGTTAAGTAAAGAAGATTTATATATAAAACCTTCAGTGGGTGTTGTAGACATTTGTTCGTTTGGAAAACTGTCAAATTCTGGAAGCTTCTCGGTGGGTGGGGGACGGCGAGGGAAATGGGGCTTTCGACAGAAGAATTCCAGAGGATTTGCTGGAAACAGGTAGGCCCTTCCGACTGAGACTTGTCATTAAAGTAGATAATTCAGTAGAATCATGGAAGAAGGCTCCACCGTGAGCACAAGTAGAGTTAGGAATTCCCTAGAGGACATGGATGATAATATTTTTGACACAGTTACCCAACTTCCCGTAACTGAAATAAAAAGAAGGTTGAAAGGCCTACGGGATGAAGGTACAGATGTACATAGGTTTTTTCAGTCGTCTTTCATTTTGTTTTGTCCAGACCAGATCATGTCGTTTCCTGAGTTCGTCTCTTGGTGCGCATCCAACTACGAGGGATCCCACAGAATTATCATGAATAGCCGACAGAGTATAATTGTCTATTCTATAGAACCTTCGGTGGTGCGTCGGTCATTTGAAGTCCCTGGTTTTCTCACACCCGAGTCTGAATAATTATCCGAAATAGCACTGGTAACCCTCTATCGTAAAATCCCTCCTGAGAGTTGGCAAGTCTTTTTGACCACTTGCCTAAAACCGGACCTGGAAATTGAAGAAACCTCTTACCCAGTAGATGTTAGCCTGTTTAATACCAATACCCAATTGGTTTTGTCGTTACTTGCACAGTTTTTAGGTCTTGATAGTGATAGGGTGGTGATGGAAATGCAATTAAGCTTGCTGTATAGAAAAAGTGTCGGTCTGCCCCTGGTCAGTTATGAGTCAGTCCCTGGTCTCAGGTTTGATAGTTTTATAGCAAAAAGCATTAACGCCCAATTGGCGTCTTTTCTGAACACTAGATGTTTCCGATTTCAGGCCTATCTAATGAAGTTGGTTATGGACAGTAACCTCAATGAGTTACGTTTCTTGCTGGAGGTTTATGCCGGTCACCTGGAAGAAAACATGTTCAATTACATGAATTCTATGTTATCTGTGTTGTACAAATTATTTTTTGAAGAAGGGATGCCAAGAGTAGTACCTGAAATGAAAACCTTGTTGCAGTTGAAAAGGGAAGTAGCAGTAGGAGACTGGTTTTTATCCAGAGACTCCACAGTCATCCGGCTATATGGGTTCACGCATGAACCTTACGTGCTACCAGCCTTTCTGACATCTAGAATTTTCTCTTTGGAATTTATCAGACAAAAGTTGATCCTGGAAGACAAGCTTTTTTCAAATTTCAGGAAAGGAGTAGATTTGAAATTTCCTTGGGTCGTCGGCCCATTCATTGTAAATAATAAAGAGGCCATTCTGGAAGTACAGAAGTTGATGGAAGGACTTCAGTTTGAAAAAGATGTGGCAGGGAGCTACGACCCTTATCATATAATATCTGACAAAAGGAAGCTGAGTAACCTGAGTGGTTTCAAGCATAAAGAAATAGAAGGGTTAGAAGCCAAAAGGAATTTGTTGCAATATGAACCAAAAGCAGAAATGGCCGCCGGCTTGCAAGGCGAAGATCTCGCTTTGCTAAAGGCAGCTATAGAAATGGAAGAAGTGCCTAAGACTGCTGAAGTGGGAGAGAAGAGGAATTTGCATGAAATCGTAGAAGAGTATGATGAAGAAAGAGGAAAGAGATGCAGAGTTGGGGACCAGGAATTGTCCCAAACACAAGTCGTCACGACTATTTCAATGGAAGCTGAAGATAATAGAAAAGAGGAAAATCCAATTCCCGGTGTGCAGGTAGTGGAGTACAATTTCCAAGAAGATTAGGAAAGTGGGGATGCAAGTAAGTTCTCTTCAAGAGAGAAGATGTTTGAGAAATATGCACAGCACAAGCAGGCCTTGGCTTAGCAGATATATGACCTGTTACCAAAGGCTCGAAATTTGTCGAAATTAGGCATCTCCCTAGTAGCCAGCCGAAATGTGAAGATAGGTACTCTAAATGTGGCGGTGGCTACCTCGAGTAAATTGACTGAGGTAATGTATGATTTAACAAAAATATCGGCTCCCGATAAGGTCCAGATGCATAAGCAACTAGGGGATGTTATTTATGAAGATTACATACAGGAGAAGCTGAAAGTGGATAAGTTTGGAGAAATAATCAATAAAATGGACACTCAGTTGAGACAACAAAGACAGGAGAACAAAGCGCACCAGCAGCAGATCAGGAAGATACAATTAGATCTGGTTTCTAGTGATGGTAGCGGTAAACTACTAAGAAATTGTTGACAGAAAAGGAAAACCTGATCCAAACATTACAGAAGAAAGCCAAAGTCTCAAATACTCAGTTGATCCAAACTCCTGAAGTGACTAAGTTGGAACAGGAGAAAGAAGCCTTAGTCAAAGAACTCAGTGAAAACCGGGTTGAATTGCTAAATTTGACTGAGAAAAAGGCAGATTGGGAAAAGGAGAAGGTAAGTTTGGAGCAACAGATTGAAGACTTGAAAGATAACTTGCCCATTTTGAGCATGCGGCCTACCCAGGAAATCAGGAGAAGGAGAAAAATAACACTGATAGCCTCTCGCAGGCTATGTCCTAGGTTAGTCTCAAGGAAGTAGAGATCAAAGAATTGAAGGAAAGGACTTCGAAGCTAGAAGAACAGAACATGCATATGGAAGAATAAGTGAAAAACTTACAGAAAGAGAATAAAGGGCTGATAGTAACAAATCACCGATTTGTCTCCCAAGTAACCGGGTATATCCCTATGCAGATGGGAAGAGATCTAATCTGGGATGAGATTATAGAGATCACTACAAATCTCAGACCATACATAATCTCCTTGAACACTCGGGAGAGAGAGATAAAGAAATCTTTGAAGAGTTGTGCATTATCCAGAAGTAACCTGCAACTCAGACCTAAGGAAATAGCTCGAGACGCCATAGACTTCTTGAAACCTCAGTCCTAAGAACCATTGAGTGCTCTGGGTATAAAAAACAAAGTGGCTGCTATCGCTTGGGCACAGAGGACGCTAGGTAAGTTTTCCCTCATAGAAGAGCTTGAGGACCGATGTGCATCGATGAACGAGCAAATTGCAGAGATAAAGAAAAGGTTCGAGAAAATATTCCAAAAAGGGTTTCCTTCTATTTGGAACGAAAACAATGAACTCATCCTACATAATGATTACAAAATCCTACTGTGTGCCACAAAGACGGACCATGAAAAATTCTAGATGTTGAGCCAGATCCTCACGGGAAAAATACTGCTGGAAAAGCTTGCACCTGATTTCGAGATCCTAAACCAGCTGAGAAGTTTGAGCGAGGGAGCTTTCATATTATCAAATGACGAAAATGTGGAGCTAAAAGTATTGGTGAAAGAGATGGCGTCGCATGAGAGAATCATGGCGAACCAGTGGGGTTAGGTGGAGAAGTATGGGAGAATGAAACATTCACTTCAGACTCTTTAGTAGTGGTTATTTGTTCTTTTATTTTCAAAGGGGTTGATGTTATGAGCAAAATAATTCTAAGACATTCCTATTTTTTGGAAAGTAATTTGTAATATTTTTGAGGCGGCTAAATGGATAGTCATCTGGAACTTTTATGCTTACTATGTTTACTTTACTATGATGTTAATTTCATTCGGTAATAATACCGGCAAATGTAAAAAATAGTTAGGACGACTCTACCTGTTTTTTGTTTGAAAACAGTTATGGGAAACCAATTTTTGATGAGATGTCATATGGTTGTAACTATTTTCTATTCAGAAGGGGCCAAGCCTAGAGCTCGAAGACATCTATATATACATTTGTAATCGAAGATACAAGTGTTAGAAATCTTATGAAAAAAAACTATTTGTGTTTTGGTGATTAGTTTGTAAGACTTTTTCTTTGAGTTGTTTAATAGAAATTGCAGAGCTGAAGCTTGCGTTTTGACAAGGATTCTTGTGTAATCGGTTTGGTAGTCTGTATCTTTCTTTTCCCATCTGCAAATGTGATTCTCTCTCTGTTATTTCATTTTTTGTTATTTCCTTCATGCTTGGATTAGGGTAACAGTTAAGTAGAATTCATAGAGATTATACTTTGCTTAGCTTCTTCCAAGTATTTCAACAAATATATTCTGCTAAAGTCGATGTAGGATTCATCCTTGTTAGATGCCTTACATTGTTGGACTGTTTCTTTTCTCTTCTATTCCACAAATTAAATCTCTTTGACTACTAGTTGCTTGCTACCTCGCCCTTCTGAATGCGTTTGCAGAATCTTTTTGAATATTGCTTTCAGAACTTGCTAAATGTGACTCCATCGCCTAAATAAAATTCATGCGTTTTCAACCAAATATTTCTTGAATCCTTTTCGTTCCTAAATAGAAATTTGATCTTCTGTATAATTGTTGTAATTGAATATCTTAGCCGTGAATGCTGGTGTTCCTTTTTCATTATTTACAATCTTGATTATTCCAATCCTTTCACGAGATAGTAGAGAGAGCCCTCTCTGTTTATGTTTGATCAGAAGCATAAACCAAATATTGGTTAGTGGTTACCCGAGATTACCCTCTTTCATCCTTGGGGGTCATTTTTGGTGTTAACAAATTGGCGTCGTTGCCAGGGAAGAGATTGTTTTACAATCCCTGGAAGAACGATATATATGTCCGAATTTCAAAGAATAAGAGAAATCCCTGTGGGAAAACAGAGTTTTCCGCTGTTTCAAGAAGGTTGAAGAATTTGCCCTGGCGACTCCACTTACCAATATCAGACAATTTAAGAAGACTCCACTGGAGAAAGATCAGTACGCCAAAGTATACTATTGAAGAAATTCCAAAGGCATCCTGGCCATGAGAAAGATCCATACGAGAGGTAACCCTTTCCCTGAAATCCTGTTAGGAGTAGATAACCCTAAAAGTTTACTCAGGCAAAAAACTGTGAAAGATCGGGCTAGTGCTCCTAGCATTGAGACTCTTTCTTTTTTAGAAGATACATCCGCCTTTCAGGAATTGGATTTAGAGATCGATATTAGAAAACCATTGCCAAGAACCAAATTTGAATCATACCTAAGCCTGGGAGAAGGAACTCTGAATAATATTGAATCATATATTTTAGACCTTGTGTGGTTGGATTTTAAAAGCCTTGCCAAAGCTAAAGGCAATAAGCCCATTTCTCAGATCCCCCAAGCCCACATCGCAGTCCTAGTCAGTAACCTTGCTCAGAATATTCCCCCACAAGCTCTGAATCCACCTAGACCCATGGCTGCCAGATATACGCCTTTGGTCCTGCCTACTGCCTTGAATGACCTCCCTCAGAATTACGCCCAGAGAATTGTCTCTTATAATGGAGAGGGAGACTGGTCAGCCAAATAGCATGTTGATAGATTTGAAGATTTTTTGGACCTAGAGGAAGTGGATCACGATGATGCTAAAATGAGATTGTTTGCTCAAAGCCTATTTGGAGAACCCAAGAAATGGTTTAGATAGCTACCTAATGCATACATAGCCGATTTTGCATCTTTTAAAGTATTGTTCCTAGAAAGATGGGAAACCATGGGCAGTCCTGCTATAGTCTTGTCCCAGTATAATCACTTAAAGAAAGGCAGGTTTGAATCAATCCATGAGTTTTCTGCCAGATTCATGAAAGCCTACAATTCTATTCCCGATGATCTAAAACCTTTGGTAGGCGCTGCAAAGCTCCACTATGCAGATGCCTTTGATGGAGACTTTTTGTGCACATTGAGAGAAAGAAAATCTACCTCACTGCCAGCCATGCTGAAGGATGCCTTGGAGGTGGAGGCCAACATGATGGCTTCTGGGAAAATGAAGGGTAAAACCAAAGCAAATAAGAAGAAGCAAGAAAACCAAGCCTCTTATAGTGATTCTAAATTCGATACCATGATGAGAACTATGGAGAAATTGTTGGATCGGTTAGCCATAGAGAATAAGCATCCTGCCAGGGAACAGTCTGAAAATCAGATAAGGAACCCTAATTTTAGAAGGCCGCCCCCTCCAAGAAATCCGAGAAACCAAGAAGATCATCAGATAAGACCTCCTTTTCCTGAGAATTTGGTAGACGAAGGACCTGAAAACCCTGCTGCTGACCAAATGCATCTCTTTGACACCCTTGAACACACAGTCCATTTGACTGAAAAGGAGCACGATTTTTTCACCAAGGGGAATGCTGACAAGACCGCAGAGTTCGATTCTGAACAATATCAAATGGGTTACATGAATGTTGTGGATGACATCCAGAGAAAAATGAGGTTGAAAAACAGAGAGATACCAATAATTGAAGGGGATTCTGCCTAGAGTCAGCCCCCTAAGATTCAACAGAATACAGATAAACTGAAGGGGAAACAACCAGTTGATCCGGTATAGAAAGTCTCAAAAGATAGAGGGCAGCATTCTAAAGAAGGTAGGCAACCAGAAGTAACTAAAGTAGGGAAGCCGGCGTCAATATTCAGCTTGAAGGCCGAACTGTCTAAGGTAAAGATCTCTATCCCCCTGAATGAACTATTGAAAGTTAATGAATATAGGGAAGAGATAAATAGCCTAGTAAAAGGGCAGGCTGGAAATACACAATATATGTTGGAAGTGACGGATGATGCCCCCACTATAATCTTTGGTGCCAAAATGGAAGAACCGGATGATGAAGAAGTCCCTCCCTTCTATTTGAGCCTGAATATCCAAAATAAGTTATTACACAATGCCCTGATAGATTCCGAAGCTTCGCATAACCTGATGCCAAAGTCAGTAGTAGACTTATTGGGGTTAGAGGTCACTAGACCCTACAAAGACCTATATTCTTTTGATTCCATAAGGATACCCTGTTTTGGGGCTGATTAAAGACGTGGTGGTAACCCTCGCCCAGATTCCAGCAAAGAGCGTCATGATGGACATAGTGGTAGCTGATCTACCTGCTAAGTTTGGGATGCTGTTATCAAGATCCTGGGTAAAGAAGCTAAAGGGAACCATGCAGATGGATTTATATTATGCTATTATACCACTATTCGGAAGTAATAGGAAGTTGTACAGAGAAAAAAGGATGGTTTATGTAGTCAGTAGTGATGACAAGCCTGAGAAGCACCCTATATTCGCTGTGGACATAAACATGGGTTCCTCCATCCTTTTCAATGATGGTCCACATACTGAACCTCAACCCCCATTTTTTCATGAAGTAGAGGAAGACAAAGATTTTGCAGCAAGGCATGAGGAATCAGAGAGGTGAAAAAATGAAGAAGGATTGTGGAAGATGTACTTTAATGGTTCACTAAGAAAAAATGGAGTTGGGGCTGGGGTTTGGATCATACCTCGAGACTATGAATCTAAAGCCCTATCCTATAAATTGACTTTTGAATGCACAAACAATGTGGCTGAATATGAAGCTCTACTATTAGGACTGAGAGCTCTGAAAGATCTGGAAGCCAGGAGAGTACACGTATTTGGAGATTCGGAACTGGTGGTGAATCAAGTGAACGATAGTTATCAGGTGAAGCACCCTAGAATGAGAGCTTATAGAAATGAAGTTTGGGACATGTTTGGAATTTTTTTTAACGAACATAGGATCTGGGCAATTCCTAGATGTGACAATCAAGTAGCTGATTCCTTGGCCACTACTGCAGGTGGTTTTAAAACACCCATTTTTTCCCAAGAAAAATACGAGGTCGAAGTGATAAACAGACCATCCATCCCAGACAATTCCAAGTATTGGCAAGTATTTGAAGATGACCTACAAATTAGGAGGTTTTTAGAACTGTCTCATGAGTTTGTTAATGTTCAGATCGATACAGAGAATGAGAATGTAGAAGGTCTAGTAGATCAAGAGCAGTCAGATGGCAAAAAGAATGGAAATAGGGGTTGGAGGAACACTTTGGGAGGCAAAGACATTGTCCAATTAAAAAGAAACTATATTCACAAAGGACTGATACCTCTAGAAAAGCTCTTTAACCAAAATGATGTGGCGAAGAATCCCAAATTTGAACCTCCCAAGGATACAGTAGAAGATCAGAATTTAGGTTCTGTTGGGGAACCTCATATGGTAAAGTTGTCTAAAAAATTGGAGACCAAAAAAAAAAGCAGTATGTTGATCTAATGAAAAAGTATGTTGTTGCCTTCGCCTGGAGCTATGAAGAGTTAAAGGAGTATGATACTTCAATAATCCAGCATTCCATCCCAATTCGGCCTGGAGAAAAGCCTTTCAAATAGAAGTTGAGAAGAATTAATCCCAGGTTGGTGCCGGTGGTAGAAAAGGAGATCAAGAGGTTGTTCAACGCAAAGATTATTGTCACTTTGAGATTCTCTCAATGGGTGGCTAACCTAGTTCCTGTAAGAAAAAAGAATGGGGAAATTAGAATCTGAATAGACTTCAGGAATTTGAACAGGGCATCCTTAAAGGACAATTACCCTCTGCCCAAAATGGAGCACATCTTACAGAAGGTAGTAGGGGCAAGAAGGATTTCTACAATGGATGGTTTCTCAGGGTATAATTAGATCAAATTCAGTCCAGAAGATCAAGAAAAGACTGCTTTCACCACACCATGGGGCACTTTCATGTATGCTAAGATTCCTTTTGGATTGATGAACACTAGAGCTACCTTCCAGAGAGCGATGGACATTGCCTTTGCGGAAGAAAAAGATAAGTTTATGGTGGTGTACATGGACGATATAACAGTATACTCAAAGTCTGATGATAAGCATCTAAAACACCTAGAACAGGTTTTTAAGAAGTGCATAAAATATGGTATCTCCCTCAACCCAAAGAAATCCCACGTTGATTTAGAAGAGGCTAAGCTCCTGGGACGTATTATTTCTAAGGGAGGTATTAAGATTGACCCTGAGAGGGTTAGTGCAATCCAGAAAGTTGGAGAGCCTAGAAGTAAAAAGGAGGTGCAATCTTTTATTGGACAAGTGGGTTTTTTTAGAAGGTTCATACCTAACTTTGCAGAGATTATGATGAGAATTACCAATATGTTGAGAAAGGAAAACCAAATAAGGTGGACGGAGGAAACAAGAGATTCTTTCAAGGGAATAAAAAATGCTATCTCTGAGGCCCCTACATTAGCAAGCCCCGATTTTTCTAAAGATTTCCTGATTTTTTCCTATGCTTCTGAGCATACAGTAGCAGGAGTGTTGCTGCAGAAGAATGATTAGAATGCCGAACAACCAATTGTTTTTTTCAGCAGAGTATTGAGAGATGCAGAATTAAAATATGATATCATGGAGAAACAGGCTTATGCTTTAATCAAGTCATTGAAATATTTTAGGGTCTATATTCTCCATTCACACATCATTGCTCATGTCCCAAACAGTGCAGTAAAAGGTATCCTCACCTAGGCTGATCCAAAAGGGAAAAGAGAAAAATGGATCGTTGTGCTGCTAGAATACGACCTGGAAATAAAGCCTACCAAACTGATAAAGGGGCAAGGGTTAGCAAAATTGATGACCAAAGCTAACTATGATTCTTTGCAACTAAATTTTTTGCAAGACTCTCTATGTCCGCTGGACGTAGGATTACAAATAAAGCTCAAATTTTCTGCGTCTCCTTGGTACTCTGACAGTGTTTATGTATTGCAAAATCTACAGGCTCCAGCAGGATTAAGTAATAGCAGGGCCAGAGCTGTAAAATTAAAGGCCGCAAAGTACTATATCATGAATCAATTCTTGAATTGGAAGGATCCTGGAAGCATACTACTAAATTTCCTATTAGAGGATGAAGCCAAACATACTAAGAGAGAATTTCATAAGGGGGATTGTGGTGGTCACCATTACTGGAAGGTCACAATGAACAAGATCCTGAGGGTTGGTCTCTATTGGCCCACCATGTTCACAGATGGGTATAAAGAAACAGTAACCTGTCACCAATGTCAAATTTTTGAAGGAAAGAGGAAAGTCGTATCACTACCCCTTCACCCAGTCATAGTAGAAGCTCCTTTTCAACAATGGGGACTGGATTTCATTGGGGAGATAAACCCTAACTCTTCTGGGCAGCACAGGTGGATATTGACAGCCACAGATTACTTCACTAAGTGGATAGAAGCTATACCTACCAGGAATGCAACAGAAAATGTTATTATGGACTTTCTGGAGGATAATATCCTATCTAGGTTTGGTTGCCCCAAAAGGATTGTAACTGATAATGCGCCTGCATTTTGCTCTAAGAAGATGATTAATTTCTGCCACAAATATCATATCAGTCTGAACCACTCTACAGCCTATTACCCCCAATGAAATGATCTAGCAGAATCCTCCAATAAAAGCTTAGTAAAGATCATAAAGAAATTATTGGAAGAGAATAAGAGGGCATGTCACACTAAGCTGAAGTATGCCCTGTGGGCTGATAGAATAAGCACTAAAAGGGCCATTGGAATGTCCCCATTCCACTTGGTGTATGGGGCTGAAGTGGTTTTTCTAGTTTCTTTGGGATTACCAATTATGAGGTTGCTGCAAGGTTTAGAAGAAGAACCGAATCATATGCAAAGGAGACTGAACCAGATAATTGAGTTAAATGAGTTGAGAACTAAAGCCTATGACAGAGTACAAGGACACTAGGAGAAGATGAAGGAGGCATTTGATAAGAAGACCAAGGAAGACAAATTTCAGGTGAATGACCTGGTTCTGAAATGGGATTGCCCAAGAGAAGACAGGAACGGTAAATTTGACCACATGTGGATGGGTCCGTACATCATTGTTGCACCCATAGGAACAAACTCTTTTATGCTAGAGGAGCAAGATGGGTCTACCTGGTTGGGAGGACCAGTCAATGGCATATTTTTAAAGCATTATCTATCCTAAATGAGCTAGGTAATGTTGATGTATATGTAACTTCGGAATGTATTTCTTATATATTTATTATACCCTTATAAGAGATGTGTTATTCCTCTATAAGGAAGTGTCGTCATGTGTATTGACAAGTGTCGCAAGTGTGTGTAATTGGAGATGGTTTATTAGACCACCATGTGTGGGGTCGGCCCTGAAATATATATTATATTGTGGATGTACCTAGCTAGACAAGTCGGCCCCATAGTGTAACTGGGCAAATAGACTAATATAAATAGAGATCGGGAGATCTCTATTTTGATCACTCGAAAACTCACACTTCTCTTACTCGGAAAGTGGCGTACTAGTGAGGAGGAGGATCATCTGCTACTAGGAGACTATCTCAGTCTATTTTGTTTGTACTTTGGTTGAGCCATTGCTCTCTCTATCTCTAAGGAAGTTGTGGGGTTTTTCACCTTAGGGTTTTCCCCACGGAAACTCTGTGTCTCTTGTCTCTCATGCTTTTGATTCTTGTGATGCTTGTCATGCTTATTGTGATTGTTATGCATTGATATACTGTATATGTAATCCTCTCAGAAAAGATCCAAGAGTATTTTGAATTAATGCTCAAAATTTAACATGTTATTAGAGCTAACCTGAGAAGAAGACATTTTGCAGTGACGAAAACTTGAGTTTCTTGTTTATTGGGTTTCTCTCCACAGTTTTTGGAAAAGTAGTATAGTAGATTGACTCTACTCATCAAGGAGAATCTATCTGTCCAATCAGAATTCAATTCTGAGCATTTTCAGATTTGGCCCTAAAATTAGAGTTTCCACAAAAATAGGAATTTCTGAAATCTGAAGACATAACTAGAAGCTCCTTGCAAAAATCGAAGTTTAGAGCTTTGGATCGAGATTTTTGGCTGGGTAGATCTCCGGGAAACTCAAACCCTAATTTAGGGCTCTCCCCAGTGAACCCGGGAGGACAAAAAGACAAATATGAAGGATAAAGCTTTGCTGATCTCAAATTCTGAATACACCAGGTTGATCAGCGCATCAAGGTGCATCTTTCTATCATTTCATAAAGTTGAAATTCACATTTTGAATTTTTAGGGTTTTTTCCGACAAACCCTAATCCGAGACCAGATCCAGTTTTCCACATTTCAAGTGGTAAGACCTAAATCTTTTCTATTTCCATTTGAAGTACTCTTTAAGATGTCTCACCACACCAAGCTTCAGGATAAGCTTGAAGGGGCTGATAACTTCTGAGCTTGGAAGTATAGGATTGGGTTAATCCTGGAAGAGAATGAGTTGGACTCATATATAAAAGAAGACATCCCTATCCCAGAGGATGAAGAGGCTAAAGTATTGCATAAGAAGAACTTGGTCAAAGCAAAGAAAATCATTGCTGATTCTATCAAAGACCATCTCATACCCCATGTGTCTTCTCTAAAGACACCCAAGGATATGTTTGACTCTTTGACCAAGCTATTTGAAGGGAAGAACATAAATTGGAAGATGACCCTGCGGAACTAATTGAAAGGAGTAAAGTTTCAGAATGGAGAAACCATTCAATCTTATTTTTCTAGGGTCTCCCAGATTAAGGAACAACTGGAAGCAGTAGATGAAATGGTGGAGAATGGTGAAGTTGTCATGACCACTCTAAATGGCCTACCCAGGTCATGGGATTCCTTTATTCAAGGAATTTGTGCAAGGAAGAAGTTGATTTCCTTCAACAGATTGCGGGAAGAATGCTATCAAAAAGAAGCAAGGCTTATGGCACGAGAAGAAAAGATGGGGAATGAAGATCGATATCTCACAGCTCACACCAAGAAAGGGAAGACCAAGAGAGATCCATCTCACTCTAAGAAATCTTCACATCACTATAAAGAAAGAAGAATATGCTTCACCTGTAATGAAAAAGGACATATTGCCATAAATTGTCCCAAGAACAAGAAGGACAAAAACAACTTTAGCAAGAAGAAGAAGGGCAGCAAAAGAAGGTTCCATGCTCATGCTGTCGAGGATGATGAACCTCCCAAGAAGAAGGCTAGAGCAGAAAGTGATGATGATAACTCATCAAGCGAAGAAGAGTATGTTCTAATCTCTACTCTCACAGGTACTATCTCCCATGGTTGTAATGATTGGTTAATTGATAGTGGGGCTTCAAAACACATGAATGGGTTTAAAGAATCCTTTGCTAACCTATCTGAACATGAGTCACCCCATAAGGTGAAACTTGGGGATGACTACCAATACCCTATTAAAGGAAGTGGTGAGGCCTCCTACAATCTAGACTCTGGGAAGTCTTTGAAGATGAAAGATGTTTTGTATGTACCTGGGCTCAAGAAGAATATACTCTCCATATCTGCATTGGATGCAAAAGGTATGAGGGTTGCATTTGTGGATGGCCAAGTCCTAATGTGGCCAAAAGGTAAAACTATTGATGATGCGGTAGTGATTGGAGAGCAAGAGGGAGGATTGTATAAATTAAAGGGACAACCTGAACATGCCATGGTACATGACTCCATGGAGCCAAGTGAACTTTGGCATAGAATACTTGCACATATGCACTATAGGGCATTACCAATTGCAAGTAAGGCTGTAGAAGGTCTTCCTGAAATCAAAACCAAACATGAAGGTGTTTGCAAAGGATGTGCAAAAGGAAAGAACATTAAGAAGGCATTTCCAAGCAATGAAAGCAAGGAAAAAGATATCTTGGAAATCATCCACTAAGATGTATGTGGTCCTATGTCATCGAGTTCTCTGAGTGGATATGATTACTATGTCTCTTTCATAGATGACTTCTCCAGGAAGACTTGGGTCTACTTCTTGAAGAACAAAGATGAGGTGTTTGATTCAAGGAATTCAAAACCTTGATGGAGAATCAAACTGACAAGAAGATCAAAACATTCAAATTCGACAATGGTGGAGAATTCACCTCAGGTGACTTCAAGAAGCTTTGCAGTGATTCAGGGATTAAGAGGGAGTTGACTTCTCCTTACAATCCACAACAGAATGGAGTTGCAGAAAGGAAGAACAGAACAATCACGGAAGCAGCAAGAGCAATGCTACATGACCAGGATCTACCTATGCATCTATGGGCAGAAGCAGCTAGAACGGCTGTATATGTGCAGAACAGAACACCCCACAAGATATTGGACAACAAGACACTAGAAGAAGTCTTTTCTGGAAAGAAACCTGAAGTCAGCCATCTCAGAATATTTTGTTGTCCAGTATACACTCATGTCCCAAAGGAAAAGAGGACCAAACTAGATCCTTCAGGAAAGAAGGGTATCTTTGTGGGTTACAATGAAAGCTTGAAGGCTTACAGAATATACTTTCCAGGGTTCAAGAAGATTGATGTCAGCAGGGATGTAACATTTGATGAAAACTCAGCATTCATCAAATCAAGGAAGGCACCTATCGAAGTTTATGAAGAACCTAACGAAACTAGATTTCAAGACACTACCATGTCTGAAGCAATTCCAGAAGTGGTTCGTGAGTTTGAAGATCTGCAAGAACCTGTAGATCCACCCCGTGAGCGTAACTCCCACAAGAGGAAACCTACATGGGCTAGAGATCTCATTCAAGATGCAGAAAGATTTGGCATTCCAGAAGAAGAACACAGAGAAAAGAAGAGAACTAGATCACATACCAGCTATGTTGCTTTACTCTGTGACATCATGAATAAAGAACCTTCCATTTATGAAGAAGCAGCGGAAAAGAAAGAATGGAAGGATGCCATGGTCGAAGAATACCAATCAATAATGAAAAATGATGTTTGGGATGTTGTCCCAAGACCTAAAGGGAAGTCTGTTGTGACTTCCAAATGGATCTACAAGATCAAGCATGTTGCAGATGGCAGCATAGAGAAATACAAGGCAAGATTTGTAGCTCATGGCTTCTCTCAAAAAGAGGGAATAGATTATGAAGAAACTTTTGCTCCTGTAGCGATGAAATGGAAGATACACCAGATGGATGTCAAGACTGCCTTCTTGAATGGTGTAGTTGAAGAGGAATTTTATGTGGAGCAACCACTCGGGTTTGAAATACATGACAAGGAGTCATATGTATGAAGATTGAAGAAAGCCTTGTATGGCTTGAAGCAAGCTCCCAGAACTTGGTATGGTAGGATGGACAGTTTCCTATCTAGTTTGGACTTTACCAAGAGTAAAGCGGATTCCAACCTTTACTACAAGGTTGAGGAAGGGAATCCTCTGATTCTACTCCTGTATGTGGATGACTTATTTGTAATAGGAGATGACAGATTGATTGCAGATACTAAGAGAAAGCTTGCTACCGAGTTCGATATGAAAGACTTAGGAATGATGCACTATTTCCTAGGTATGGAGGTGTGGCAGAGTGCAGATGGGATCTTCCTTGGTCAAGGGAAGTACACAGTAGAAATCCTGAAGAGATTCGGGATGATGGATTGCAAGGCCATGGCCACACCTATGGCATCGAACCTGAAGCTTCTATGTGATGCTTCATCTGAGCCAGTTGATATCTCTATGTATCGTCAAATGATTGGGTCCTTGATGTACCTAACGAACACGAGACTAGATATTTGCTTTGCTATGAACACATTGAGTCAGTTCCTGACAGATCCGAGGAGTGCTCATCTGATTGTTGTAAAGCATGTTCTGAGGTACCTGAAGGGTACAGTGGATTATGGGCTCAAGTATGAAGCGAATCAAAATTTTAACCTGCAAGGTTATGTTGATTCAGATTGGGCTGGCAGTGCTGCAGATAGGAAGAGCACATCTGGATGCTGCTTCAGTATGGGATCAAGTGTGATCTCTTGGTTTAGCAGGAAGTAGTCCTGCGTAGCACTAAGTACAGCTGAGGTAGAGTATGTTGCAGCCTGGTCAACTAGTTGTGAGGCAGTATGGCTACAGAAGCTTCTGTCTGAGTTATTTGATCTCCCGTTGGATGCTACTGGTATCTTTTGTGATAACCAGAGTTGTGTGAAGCTGTCCGAGAACCCTGTGTTTCATGACAAGTCGAAGCACATAGAGATCAAATATCACTATATCAAGGATATGGTGCAGAGAGGAGCTATGAAGCTCCTGTATGTTGCGATGGACGAGCAGATTGCAGATGTACTGACGAAGCCACTAGCCAGAGTGAAGTTTGAATACTTCAGGGAGAGGCTTGGTGTTCTTCAGATCGACGACACTTCGAGGAAGAAGTGATGGACACATTTGCTGAAGCCATTCCAAGCATGTTGGAAGGAGGATCCTTCACATGGTTGTGGATGTAAGCGCTGGATGATGAGCATCAGGATGATGTTCTAGTTTCTGCTAGATATGATCAGTTGGATTATTTATAGGTATATGTATGTACGCATCATGTTGGATGCTGGATATGATCAGTTGGATCATTTATATGTATATGTATGTACGCATCATGTTGGATGTTGGATATGATCAGTTGGATCATTTATATGTATATGTATGTACGCATCATGTTAGATGCTGGATATGATCGGGTGGATCATTTGTATGTATTTTGTATATGCATCATGTTGGATGTTTGGACCATGTATCTGTATATGTATCAGGTGGATACATTGTATGATTAGGTAGATCATGTATGTTGATATATATCAGGTATGATCAGGTAGATCATGTATGTTGATGGATACATTGTGTGGATCATGTATCTATGTATCAGGTGGATACACTGTGTATGGTGATATGTATCAGGTAGATACTTGGTATGCATCAAGTGGATGCATTGTATGATCAGGATGATCATGGATGACGAGCTTCTCCAGATGACATGCATCAGGACGATGCAGTGATGATGATCAGGATGATCATGTGTACATCAGGATGATGTATGGTGAGTATTAGGACGATACTTTGTGGCCGTGGATCAGGTTGTGCAGATGAGCATGTCTGGGAGATCCTATAGGTCGGAGTTGTGTACCCGTAACAGCCTGGGATGCTCTTTCGAGACATTGCTCTGGGAGGACATGTAATTTGTTCCCCGGGAGATCTTCATGTCGGAGTTGTGTACCCGTAACATCCTGAGATGCTCTTGCGAGGTTTTGTCCTATGGCATGTAATTTGCTCCTAGGAGATCTGGATAGGATGAAAAAGGCCTCAGATGCTTCAGTTAGGTTTTGTGGTGGACCACATGTAATGTGCTCCTGGGAGATCCAACGAGTAGAGCTGTGTGCTCGTAACAGCCTAGGATGCTTCAACCAGGTTTTGTGGTGAGATCACAAGTAATGTGCTCCTGGGAGATCCGACAGGTAGATATGTGTGCTCGTAACAGCCTGGGATGCTTCAGCTGGGTTTTGTGATGGGTCACATGTAATGTGCTCCTAGGAGATCTGACAGGTAGAGCTATGTGCTCGTAATAGCCTAGGATGTTGCAGCCAAGTTTTGTGACGCACGTAATAAGTCCTGAGGATTCCACAGTATGGCCAGTGATGAAGACCTGCAGGTGGTGGGCCTACATCCAGTATGAAAAAGGATTGGCTCTGTAGAACTTCCTATGACGAGTAGATTCAGAGATTGGTTAAGATAGCAGCAGCAATGACGATGATGATGACAATGCATCGATGACGATGATCCCGAGAAGAATACTTGTCTAGCAGAACTGTGTCGAGAAATACCTTTCTAGTTAAGAGGGAGTGTTGATGTATATGTAACTTCGAAATGTATTTCATCTATGTATTTCATATATATTTATTGTACCCTTATAAGAGATGTGTTATTCCTCTATAAGGAAGTGTCGTCATGTGTATTGACAAGTGTCGCAAGTGTGTGTAATTGGAAATGGGTTATTAGACCACCATGTGTGGGGTCGGCACTGAAATATATATTATATTGTGGATGTACCTAGCTAGACAAGTCGGCCCCATAGTGTAACTGGGCAAACATACTAGTATAAATAGAGATCGGGAGATCTCTATTTTGATCACTCGGAAACTCACAATTCTCTCACTCAGAAAGTGGGGCACTAGTGAGGAGGAGGATCATCTGCTACTAGGAGACTATCTCAGTGTATTTTGGTTGTACTTTGGTTGAGCCATTGCTCTCTCTATCTCTGAGGAAGTTGTGGGGTTTTTCACCTTAGGGTTTTCCCCATGGAAACTTTGTGTCTCTTGTCTCTCATGCTTTTGATTCTTGTGATGCTTGTCATGCTTATTGTGATTGTTATGCATTGATATACTGTATATGTTATTCTCTCACTAAAGATCCAAGAGTATTGTGAATTAATGCTCAAAATTTAACAGGTAATTCATGTACCATAACGTGTACATATTTTTCCTTTTTTCAGTTGTTTGAAGGTTTAACGGCAAACCAGAAAGACTTGAAGCCTGAAGTGACGGCCCTAAGATCTGAAAGGGGAGGCCATGCAATTTTTGTTTTCTTTTTTTTTTTTCTCTAAGTATTCTACCCAGAGGCAAAGGCAAGCGCAGTTCCCAGCGTCAGGTTCTGAGAAAAATTTTCAGTCTAAGGCCACAAGGAAAACTGCCCAATGGATTAGGCACTTAGTCTACGGAGTTCTTTGCTACCTCGCAAGGAGGATAGCATCCCCAAGTTGGAGCCAGTTGTTAACACCTAATTTTTCCACCTCATAAATATCAAGTGTGAAAGGAGTAGGGTTGGAGATACATACCTGATAAAGACTTGAAGCCCCAGTCTTCCTCCATGGTTGAAGGCCAGAATAGGGGAAATTAATATATAAAGGGCTAAGAGGGAATACCCCGTAATAAAATTCACAACGAACTATGTGAAAGAGCCTTCTAAGCGAATAAATAACCCCAAGTCCTAAGTTCGACATCCTAAAGTATTATAAGGACTAAGTCTTGGCAAGAGTACCATCGTAGATGCAAAGCGAAGCCAGATACGTGGTCCAAGATTCATCTCATCGAGAAGCTGCATGAGAGATAACCAAAAGGGTGGTAGCGACGGATGATACTGCCGGATAGATGGCAGCTGGAGGGCTTGTCGTGGGAAGAAAAGCGGTAAACAAAACCGTCATAAGAGCACGAGATACCAAGGTGGTAGAGGCATAAAGCAATCCATGGTGCGGAGAGTGGGTAGGCCAGATCGACGATGTGGAGATGAAGGAAGTTGAGCGAAAGAACGGACAGTGGGCCCCGTCGTTGGGGAAAGGTTGAACATTAAATATGTCGCTCATCTCCACCGTAGATGTAAAGTGAAGCAAGATCCACGGTCCATGATTAATCTCGTCGAGAACTATCACGATAGATACCTAAGAAGGTGGATGCGATGGATAAAACCGTCGGACAGGTGTAAATGCCATAGGTGATCGCGGGGAAGGGAAGTGGTATCTAAAACCACTCTGGGAAAACATCGATGATGCTCCATGGACACGTGGTAACAGTGGAATGACACAGAGTGGGCCCTACGTGGGATCCGACGGAGGGCAGGCATAAAATATCACATCAGAAGTTTAAATAAAGGTCTAGATCCGACGGCCGAAAATCAGATGTGAAAAATCAGAGGCCAGGATTGTCGGACAAGTGGCAGATAAGACCGATGGTTAAGTAAAGAAGATATATATATATAACCCTCAGTGGGTGTTGTAGACATTTGTTCATTTGGAAAACTGTCAAAGTTCGGAAGCTTCTTGGCGGGTGGGAGACAGTGAGGGCGATGGGGCTTTCGACAGAAGCATTCCAGAGGATTTGCTGGCAACAGGTAGGCCCTTCCGACTGAGACTTGTCAGTAAAGTAGATAATTTAGTAGAATCATGGAAGAAGGCTCTGCCGTGAGCACAAATAGAGTTAGGAATGCCCTAGAGGACAGGGATAATAATATTTTTGACACAGTTACCCAACTTCCGGTAACTAAAATAAAAAGAAGGCTGAAAGGCCTGCGGGATGAAGGTACATATGTACATAGGGTTTTTCAGTCGTCTTTCATTTTGTTTTGTCCAGACCAAATCATCTCGTTTCCCAAGTTCGTCTCTTGGTGTGCATCCAACTATGAGGGATCCCAGAGAATTATCATGAATAGCTGGCAGACTAAAATTGTCTGTTCTATAGAACCTTCGATGGTGTGTCAGTCGTTTGAAGTCCCTGGTTTTTTCACACCCGAGTTTGAAGAATTCTCTGAAATAGCACTGGTAACCCTCTATCGTAAAATCCCTCCTGAGAGTCGGCAAGTCTTTTTGACCACTTGCCTAAAATCGAACCTGTAAATTGGAGAAACCCCTTACCCAGTAGATGTTATCCTGTTTAATACCAATACCCAATTTGTTTTTTCGTTACTTGTACAGTTTTTAGGTCTTGATAGTGACAGGGTGGTGATGGAAGTGCAATTAAGCTTGTTGTATAGAATAAGCGTCAGTCCGCCCTTGGTCAGTTATGAGTCAGTCCCTGGTCTCAGGTTTGAAAGTTTTATAGCAGAAAGCATTAACGCCCAATTGGCGTCTTTTCTGAACACTAGATGTTTCCGGTTTCAGGCCTATCTAATGAAGTTGGTTCTGGACAGTAACCTCAATGAGTTACGTTTCCCGCAAGAGGTTTATGCCGGTCACCTGGAAGACAACATGTTCAATTACATGAATTCTATGTTATATGTGTTGTACAAATTATTTTTTGAAGAAGGGATGCTAAGATTATTGCCTGAAATGAAAACCTTGTTGCAGTTGAAAAGGGAAGTAGCAGTAGGAGAGTGGTTTTTATCCAGAGACTCCACAGTCATCCGGCTATATGGGTTCACGCACGAACCTTACGTGCTACTGGCCTTTCTGACATCTAGAATTTTCTCTTTGGAATTTATCAGACAAAAGTTGATCCTGGAAGACGAGCTTTTTTCAAAATTCAGGAAAGGAGTAGATTTGAAATTTCCTTGGGTCATCGGCCCATTCATTGTAAATAATAAAGAGGCCATTGCGAAAGTACAAAAGTTGATGGAAGGACTTGAGTTTGAAAAAGATATGGCAGAGATCTATGACCCTTATCATATAATCTCTGACAGAAGGAAGCTGAGTAACTTGAGTGGTTTCAAGCATAAAGAAATAGAAGGGTTAGCAGCCAAAAGGAATTTGTTGTAGTATGAACCGGAAGTAGAAATGGCCCTCGGCTTGCAAGGAGATGATCTCACTTTGCTAAAGGTAGCTATAGAAATGGAAGAAGTGCCTAAGACTACTGAAGTGGGAGAGAAGAGGAATTTGCATGAAATCCTAGAAGAGTATGATGAAGAAAGAGGAAAGAGATGCAGAGTTGGGGACCAAGAATTGGCCGAAACACAAGCCATCACGACTATTTTAATGGAAGCTGAAGATAATAGAAAAGAGGAAAATCCAATTCCTAGTGTGCAAGTAGTGGAGTACAATTTCCAAGAAGCTCAGGAAAGTGGGGATGCAAGTAAGTTCTCTTCAAGAGAGAAGATGTTTGAGAAATATGCACAGGACAAGCAGGCCTCGGCTTAGCAGATATATGACCTGTTACCAAAGGCTCGAAATTTGTCGAAATTAGGTGTCTCCCTAGTAGCCAATCGAAATGTGAAGGCAAGTACTCTAAATGTGGCGGTGGCTACCTCGAGTAAACTGACCGAGGTAACGTATGATTTAACAAAAATATCGGCTCCCGATAAGGTCCAGATGCATAAGCAACTAGGGGACGTTATTTATGAAGATTACATACAGGCGAAGCTGAAAGTGGATAAGTTTGGAGAACTAATCAGTAAAATGGACACTCAGTTGAGACAAGAAAGACAGGAGAACAAAGCGCACCAGCAGCAAATCAGGAAGATACAATTAGATCTGGTTGCTAGTGATGGTAGTGGTAAGGCTACTAAGAAATTGTTGACAAAAAAGGAAAACCTGATCCAAAAATTACAGAAGAAAGCCAAAGTCTCAAATACCCAGTTGATCCAAACTCCTGAAGTGACTAAGTTGGAACAGGAGAACGAAGCCTTAGTCAAAGAACTCAGTGAAAACCGGGCTGAATTGCTAAAGTTGACGGAGAAAAAGGCAGATTGGGAAAAGGAGAAGGTAAGTTTGGAGCAACAGATTGAAGACTTGAAAGATAACTTGCCCATTTTGAGCATGCGGCCTACCCAGGAAAATCAGAAGGAGAAAAATAACACTGATAGCCTCTCGCGGGCTATGTCCGAGGTTAGTCTCAAGGAAGTAGAGATCAAAGAATTAAAGGAAAGGACTTCAAAGCTAGAAGAACAAAACATGCATATGGAAGAAGAAGTGAAAAAATTGCAGAAAGAGAATAAAGGGCTGATAGTAACAAATCACCGATTTGTCTCCTAAGTAATCAAGTATATCCCTATGCAGACGGGCAGAGATCTAATATGGGACGAGATTATAGAGATCGCTACAAATCTCAGACCATACTTAATCTCCTTGAACACTCGGGAGAGAGCGATAAAGAAAGCTTTGAAGATTTTTGCATCAACCAAAAGTAACCTGCAACTCAGACCTAAGGAAATAGCTCGATAGACTTCTTGAAACCTCGGTCCGAATAAAAATTGAGTGCTCTGGGTATTAAAAACAGAGTGGCTGCTATCACTTGGGCACGAAGGATGCAAGGTAATTTTTCCCTCGTAGAAGAGCTTGAGGACCGATGTGCATCGATGAACAAGCAGATTGCAGAGATAAAGAAAAGGTTCGAGAAAATATTCCAGAAAGGGTTTCCTTCTCTTTGGAATGAAAACAATGAACTCATCCTACATAATGATTACAAAACCTTGCTTTGTTCCACAAAGATGTACCATGAAAAATTCCAGATGTTGAGCCAAATCCTCACGGGAAAAATACTGCTGGAAAAGCTTGCACCTGATTTCAAGAAGCCGAAACCGGCTGAGAAATTTGAGAGAGGGAGCTTTCATATTGTCAAATGATGAAAATGTGGAGCTAAAAGTATTGGTGAAAGAGATGGCGTCGCATGAGAGCATCACGGCCGACCAGTGGGGTTACGTGGAGAAGTACGGGAGAATGAAACATTCACTTCAGACTCTTTAGTAGTGGTTATTTGTTCTTTTATTTTCAAAGGGGTTGATGTTATGAGCAAAAGACTTCTAAGACATTCCTATTTTTTGAAAAGTAATTTGTAATATTTTTGAGGCGGCTAAATGGATAGCCTGCTGGAACTTTTATGCTTACTATGTTTACTTTACTATGATGTTAATTTCATTCGGTAATAATACCGGCAAATGTAAAAAATAGTTAGTACGGCTCTACCTGTTTTTTGTTTGAAAACAGTTATGGCAAACCAATTTTTGATGAGATGGCATATTGTTGTAATTATTTTTTGTTCAGAAGGGGCCGACCCTAGAGCTCGAAGACATCTATATATACATTTGTAATCGAAGATACAAGGGTTGGAAATCTTATGAAAAGAAACTATTTGTGTTTTGATGATCAGTTTGTAAGACTTTTTCTTTGAGTTGTTTAATAGAAATTGCAGAGTTGAAGCCTGCGTTTTGACAAGGATTCTTGTGTAATCGGTCTGGTAGTCTATATCTTTCTTTTCCCATGTGCAAATGTGTTTCTCTCTCTATTATTCCATTTTGTGTTATTTCCTTCATGCTTGGATCAGGGTAACAATTAAGTAGAATTCATAGAGATTATGCTCTGCTTAGCTTATTCTAAGTATTTCACCAAATATATTCTGCTAAAGTCGATATAGGATTCATCCTTGTTAGATGCCTTACATTGATGGATTGTTTCTTTTCTCTTCTGTTCCACAAATTAAATCTCTTTGACTACTAGCTGCTTGCTACCTCGCCCTTATGAATGCGTTTGCAGAATCTTTGTGAATATTGCTTTCAGAACTTGTTAAATGTGACTCCATCGCCCAAACGAAATTCATGCATTTTCAACCATATATTTCTTGAATCCTTTTCGTTTCTAAACAGAAATATGATCTTCTGTATAATTTTTGTAATTGAATATCTTAGCCGTGAATGTTGGTGTTCCTTTTTCATTATTGACAATCTTGATTATTCCAGTCCTTTCACGAGATAGTAGAGAGAGCCCTCTCTGTTTATGTTTGATCAGAAGCATAAACCAAAGATTGGTTAGTGGTTACCCGAGATTACCCTCTTTCATCCTTGGGGGTCATCTTTGGTGTTAACAACAGCATTACCGATGCTGCGACACGTCAGATGAGGTCGCGAAAGGAAGAAGGCTCTACTATTTTATGTATTTTTTGAGTCATTTGTACCGCAATAGGCGGGTTTTTGGGTCATTCGACCACATGAGATGTAATTTCAAGTTAAGTATACTGCAATAGGTGGGTTTTTTGGGTCATTTGGACCGTGTCAGTAGATTTTGGGTCATTTGTCCAAAAGTCAGTTAGGAATTTGTTAGTAAGTGGACAAACATTGTAAAGGTGGAAGCCTATATATAGACAGGAAGTTGTAGATCAAAAGAGAGAAAAAGGAGAGAGCGAGATCAAGCAGAAAGCTTTTGATATGTTTTGGTGCAGAATTGTCGAAGTCTGCGATCTGTAGAGGAATTATATTGGGTTTTTGCAAGTAATAATATGATGTGATGAAATTGTTTTTGTGCAATCCTGATGTATCTTCTATCTTTTGATGATAATGCAATGTTTCTTTGATGCAATAGTCGCTTTACTGTTATAATATTCCGTAATGATGAATGCTTCCATTAAATGATGCTATGAGTACAATAATGTCAAAATGAATATATAGATTTATCGTTGAATGCTGCAATAAGATTAACTAGATGATGCCGCAACATCCTCCTTCATTTGGTGGAAACATGGTTCCGTCCACTCTCCCTTGATCGCCTCAAGTGAGACCTCATCTGCTCTACAGGTGTTGCTGGGCAGGGTGAAACCTATTTGGGCCGATGCTCAAGGAGATCACGGTGGGTTGGTGTCAACAGTGATGGGAACCCCTGTCGACTGGGCTTGAGTCAACAGACGCAGAGATAGAAATTGTACTAAGGAACTTGTGTAACGAATATTTTGATGGTGGTGGCCTATGGCACTGCCCAGCACTTTGCATGGCTTGAGGAAGCAAAAAATAGGATCACTGCCTTGGGAAGCGACAATGAGACCCTAGGCACCTTGACAAGGTGACCTTGAAGAAAAAATTTCCCAAGGAAAAATGCAGTTGGCTTGAGGACGCTGAAAAATAACTTTGGAAAGATGGTTTCGAAATGAGGAAGTTCATCTTGTGATGTGGACGTCATTGTTGGATTAACTACCCAACTAATCCACTCATGGGGTGTACAACGAACAGAAACTGGATGAAAGGCATGGAGTATGGGTTACGAAGTAAGTGGTTGGAAGAATTTGTTGCGGAAGAGTTTCTTAGGAAGATCGTTCAGTTGCAATGACAGTTGCAAACTTTCTGAACGTGTAGGGAAGTGAGGATGGCACGCAGTGGTTGCAACAGGTTTCTGAGTATTGGTGCTACTTGGAGATGTTTCCTAGGGAGGAAACAAGCTTAAGTGTGGGAGGTTTTCATGGCCACAGTATCGACGTGACACCCACAAGCTTATGGGAGTCTTTCACTCCCTCCCAAGAGGCTGGATTTGGCGCTTGTTTAGGAAAAACAATGTTCGGTTGTAAGGGACTTAGCGAGAAGGAAAGTGAACGAATCGAACAGTGGGGTGCATCGACCTAGACAGGGTGCACTCCCACCAAAAATGTCCACACTCAACGCTTCGACACATAGCAAGCCTGAGAGTGGGGCATGGTTGCACATCGGCAAGTTGGCAAGAGAAGGGGCACCGAGCACACCCTTGGACCACTGGATGTTGGGAGCAGTAGCGTGATGGACCAAGTTCCCACACACTCCTTGAAGCAAATGCCCAATAGTCCCAACACTTAGCCGCAAATTATAGTATGGGAATTGAGCTCGGGTTTGGAACCCATGAGTGAACTCCGGTTGAGAGCCCAGAAATAAGCTCGGGTTGGGAGCTCACAAGAGAAATCCAATTGGGAGCCCACGAGCGAACTCATGTTAACAGCCCAGATACAAGATCGGTTTGGGATCCCACAAGCAAAACAAATGTTCAGAGCCCAGAAACAAGCTCGGGTTGGGACCCCATGAGCAAACTCATGTTGAGAGCCCGGAAAACGAGCTCGGATTGGGATCCAAACGAGCTCGGGATTCAAGCCCCCCAAACTCGGGATGGAAGCTCCACCGAAAGCCCCATGAAATCGAGATGGAAGCCTAGTGAACACGGGATGGAAGTCCCATGAACTCAGGATGGAATCCCCACGAACATAGGATGGGAGCATATAAAAAGGCTAAGGAAAGGAGGCATTAGTCAAAGAACAAGTGGGAGCAAGTTGCTAGGGTCGCACTAAGCTAGAGAGGTTGTCCAAGCTCAGTCCTCTTGCACAGTTCACATAGCAAACTTAGTTGCTGCAGCAGGGTTGCAAAAAGGGTGCAGGTTCAAGTTACCAGTATTTGAAGAGTTTTCCCAGGAGACAGTTTCGCTCAGCAAGCGTTGCAAGCAATAAAATGACAGTCTTCAGAGTTGGATGCAGGTTGCAAGGATCAACTCGTTTATTCTTTGTATTTTGTAATTTTGTGTACTTGTGTGTAGCTAGTTGGGCGCACACCCGGATCTTTGCTGGTTTGTGGCAAATCCGTTCCATTGTTACTGATTACATTTACAAAATCTTACATAGAGGGTTCGCCGGTTTGGCAACCCCAACTTATACTTGTGTTTTATTCACTTGATGTTACATGCATGTGTTAAATTAGAAAAGTGTTGGATGCTAGGATTACATGTTAAACAAGTTAACAAGTAAATGGTTGCAAGTGTTAAGTTAAAACGAATTCCACAGGTTAGGCGTAGTCTGTCGGTGCAATAGTTGAGTTAGTTAATCCCTCAAGTCATTCCCGGGGAGTGTCACACACCACAATTAGATGTTGGATACTAGCGAAAAATTATGTCTATGACACTGAAATGCATAACTGAGGGAGTGAGACGATGTATTCAAACTTTCTCAATGCAGAGTTTCCTTCAAAAAAATTACTATTCTAGATTACCTCTATGATATTCATGGAACATTGAATGAACTCAAATCCATAACAGAGGGAGTGAGGCGGTGAATTTAAACTATATAGATATTGTGCAAATTGCCAATTGATTTATCAGCATATTCCAATCATATATATCATACACCTGTTATGAACCTCGAAGATTTTTGTTTTTTTGGTTTTTTTTTGTCATCTTCAGATGGGATCTTTCATTGATAAATGACCTTCCAGAAAACATAACAGTTTCATTTCAGTTCATCTTTAGTACATCAAATGAATTGGTTGTTGAAGCCATAAAAAACCAAGGGTGGGATATGATAGCCACATTAAAAGATGGCGTGTGTGTTTACGGAGATCAAGGGAAAATAACACCGCGCAGTCAAAAACAAATGAACTGCGCAGTAAGTATACATATACTTTTCTTCGATTTTGACTTCGACGAACATACAATAGGAGACCCAACTTTTACTTCACCAAGAAATTCACTTCATCGAGTAAACTTTCAACTTCGCGGAACACTAGCTCCGCGGAATATTAACTTCGTAGAACATTAACTTCGCATAAATGCGAAGCTAACTTCGCATAATTTTACTTTGCACAAATTTACTTCGCACTTAGCAGAACATTTACTTTGCAAACTTGTTTAAATTCACAGAGATTAACTTCGCACAAACCCACTCTTAAATAAGCTTTTCATTAAAATATAAAGAACTTTTACCACCGTAAAATATTTGGGAAATCTTGATTTCTTTTATACACCGTAAATGTAAACAACATTTACACAAGTAAATATGGATAAGATGTGTGACATGCAATATTCAACATTCCTGAGAATGAATACATAAAACTATAGACTTATATATTACCACAATAAAATGTTAGGATATTCCTATACTCCATCCTAGTCCCACCAATATTTTGATCATTTGCATTTTCAGTCATGCATGCACTTTTAGGGTTTGCATGCATTCTAGGGTTTGCATGCATCCCAATCATCAGTCCAGCACCTAGCCCTCAGTTAGCCAGCCCCCAAGAGCTTCTCACTATTCAGTTTTATCCCTCCAGTTGCTTAATGCACCCTTCTTCCTTGATTTTAGGGAGCAACTCACCCTTCTTCACCTACCAGTCCAGTTGTCTTCGGTTTACACTCAATTACACTCAGGTACACTCAGTTACACTTAGTTACACTCAGTTACACCTACCAGAGTTGACAGTTACTTGAGCATTGATGACTCCAATGATGATGATGAAGACTTCCAGGTGTGCTCTGATGATCGTGAGGACGCCTAGTTGTGCTCCGATGACACTCTATTGATCTTATGATCACTCTGAGAGGATAATTCAAATTCCCACCTAGGCATTCGAATCCTCTCTACCATTGTACTATTTATTTGTCCATATTGTGATTAATTAACTAGTGTGTGTGAAGTATTATTGCTTCTATCTAAGTTCTACTGTACCATATTATTCTGTTGCTCATTATACTGTATTGACCACTCTTCTTCTATTTTCCTGCTTAATCATAATTACTCTTGTGAGGTTTACATTAGCTCTTAGATCTACTGTGAGGATTTTCACATGGTATCAGAGCATGTTGAGAGTATTGTTTATCTCCATTCTTGAGAGTTTTTTGCAGGTTATTACCAAGATTTCGAGTGCAGCAGTTTCTGCATTTTTGTAGCAGTAGCAGTTGCAGTTATTCTATATTGTTTTTGCAAGTCTTCTATAGCTTCAATGAATTCAAAAGAAATCACTCATCTTTCTCCTTTCTCTCCTCTCAGCTATGATGATTGGAAACCAAAAATGATAGCATACTTGAAGAGCCATGATCTCTTTGACTATTGTTTTGAAAGAGAGTTTGAATCTTCTGAAGAGAAGATTGATTGGTTAAATAAATTTGATGAAGCCTTTGGATCAATGTTGGATGCTATGTCTAATTGGATGTTATATGACCTCCCTGATTTTTCATCACCAAAAGAGCTATGGGCTCACCTGGATGAAATATTTGGCAGAGAGAATGAAGGACTTGGTCCCAACCCATTCGAAAGCAAACAAAGTGATGCATTCGCTCCTCTTGATGGTCTCTCAGATCATGCACCAGTATCATCTCATATTGAATTTGTTGACAAAGAACTTGCAGATTCTACACTCATGCTCAACCTTCTTCTCTTTCTGTGCCAGCTCACACTCTAGATATTGCAGAAGGTCCTAAATCCTCTCTTGCACCAGAGTCTGTTGGTTTGCATCATGATCACATGATTATTTTGGAGGTCAAAACAGCTATTGAAGGTAATGCATTCGCTCCTCTCCAGCTATCTCCTCTTTTATACTACTATATGATCATAATTCCATGCTTTCAGAAGGTCATTGAAGAATATGGCCATTGCCATTCGCTTGGGAAGATTTCTCATGCATCTACTGGTTTTGATCTCACCTCTCATGCTTCAAAGGAGATCTCAAGAAACCATGATTCAAGTCTTGTATCTAATTTGGGTTCTAAGCAATTACTGCTTGGGATAATTTCTCATGTATATGATAGTTTTGATCTCACCCCTGCTGGTTCTAAGGAGATCTCAAGAAACTGTTTTTTAATTCTTAAATCTGATTTTGATTTCAAGCAAACATGTAATAGTTATTTTTGGCATAATCTCACCCATGGTGGTTTGAAGGAGAAGACAAAAGACTATATGCACTTTCACAGATTTGATCCTACCTCAGCTGATTCGAATCACAGGTTCAAGGATCATTCTCATACTATTGGATTTGTTCTCATCACATTCGATCTGAAGAGAAAGTACAAACACATGTTTTTTGAGCATGATCCACTTCTTCCAAAGAAGAAGATACCTCCAGACATATCACCAAGCATCACACCTGCTTGAGTTTGGAGCATTTATTTTTGTGTGTGTCTTACAGATTGTTTTTTTAGGAGGGGGTATGTTTCCCATGAAATTTTCCCACTTCCTTGGTTTATTGATTGTTATTATTCATTGTATTGGGTGACCTTTGGTCTTATTTACCAGGGCCCAGGATGGATTAAGGGGGGGTGTTAGGATATTCCTATAGTCCATCCTAATCCCACCAGTATTTTGATCATTTGCATTTTCAATCATGCATGCACTTTTAGGGTTTGCATGCATTCTAGGGTTTGCATGCATCCCAGTCATCAGTCCAGCACCTAGCCCTCAGTTAGCCAGCCCCCCAGGAGCTTCTCACTATTCATTTTTAGCCCTCCAGTTGCTTAATGCGCCCTTCTTCCTTGATTTTAGGGAGCAACTCGCCCTTCTTCACCTACCAGTCCAGTTGTCTTCAGTTTACACTCAATTACAGTCAGTTACACTCAGTTACACTTAGTTACACTGAGTTACACTTAGTTACACATACCAGAGTTAGTTTAACTGATGGTTGACAGTTACTTGAGCATTGATGACTCCACTGATGATGATGATGAATACTTCCAGTTGTGATCCAATGATCATGAGGACACCTAGTTGTGCTCCGATGACACTCTATTGATCTTATGATCACTCTGAGAGGCTAATTCGAATTGCCACCTTAGGCATTCGAATCCTCTCTACCATTGTACTATTTATTTGTCCATATTGTGATTAATTAACTAGTGTGTGTGAAGTATTATTGCTTCTATCTAAGTTCTACTGTACCATATTATTATGTTGCTCATTATACTGTATTGACCAATCTTCTTCTATTTTCATGCTTAATCATAATTACTCTTGTGAGGTTTACATTAGCTCTTAGATCTGCTGTAAGGATTTTCACATAAAACATAGCAACTTGACCATATTACACAGAGATGGAATTTACTTCGATCTTTCACCTTTTACAAAGCTTGGGCTCTTAATACACTTCACAACTATGAGCTTGGGCTCTTAATACACTTCACAACTATGAGCTTGGTCTCACAAACACATCGTGAACCTATCTTTCTTCTCCTTTCTCTCTTCCTCTATTCCTCTCTATATTTTCCTATCTTCTTCTTCTTCTATATATACACAAACTTGGCATCGCTTCACCTAGAAGCTACTCAGTTACATTAAAGACTGTAATTAGTTTCTACCCAAGAATTTCTTGACTTGAGGAATACAAACGCAGTTAAATAAATACAAGGAAGTGTGCAAGAAGCCTTCTGATAGAATGACTGCCTATTTGACATCTTCACGGCTCTGCAAACTGACAAAAGGACTGACTGAGTGACTGACAGAGCCAGCGCAAACTAGATACGTAATCAGCTCATAATTACATTTTTCCAACATGAGATATCTACTTTTATAGAGGAATTATTTTGAATGAAATTTATAGATTTATTAAGAATACCATTTATTTATTTATTGTGTATATTTTTAGAGGGATTAGTTTGAATGAAATTTGTCAATTTATTAAGAATATCATTTATTTATTGTGTATATGACTATATTTTATTCTTTGTTCTAAATGTGTTTGTTTTAGTGTTTTGTTTTTAATTTAAATTATATAGGTAAAACTATGTTTTATGAGGATTTTGTATGGTAAAAATAGATTCAACATCCTCAAAAAAACCTCAAGGCATCCAAAATTCTAGAATTTGACAGGTGTAACTTGGATTTTGAAAAATTATGATCAAATTTTTTCAAAATTATGCCCGAAAAATTCGTCTATTCTGGTAGAATTTTTAGATTACGGGATCTATAAGAAGCCGAATGGATAGAAATTGAACATATTCCCACATTCAATGAGTACATAAATATTCCGCTTCTCTTCATGGGTCAACTCTCCATGACAACATTCTCCATCTAAGATCGAGGAGCTCTCAAAACTTTAAAGATTTCGAGGTATTTATCATCTAAATTTAGATTTGTTTTAAGAGCGTTTAAATGACATTGAATGCACAACATTCTATACAAATTTCTCACTCACACCTTCCTCATTTGTCTTCAATTATCGCAATGAAAGGATGAGAAGGAACGCGGGGAGATAGCTTCAATTGTGGAGTGTTATGTGAAGGAGAGTCCAAAATCTACAATGGAAAATGCTTTAAATCACATAAAAGACATCCTTGATCATTCCCTTAAGGAATTGAATAGTGAGTTTATGAATAAGGACAGTGTACCATTGTGCTGCAAGAAGTTTACTTTCAATATAGCATGAGACATTCAGTTCTTCTACAAATAGGGAAACGGCATATCCATTTCTAACAAGGAAGTAAAGGACTAGATATTCAAAATTTCGTCGAGAAGTGATGAGTTGGTTATAAGTAGATATGTGTGGCCATATATTAAATAAGTTGTGCAGAATGAGAAATAGAGAGTTTGTTACACTGGCCATAGTTTGTACAAGTCCTGCTGAGTGGCATCCAGTGATTATTACAGCAGAAATTACAATTACAATGTAAGGACCAATTTCTTGCTATACCAGACTTATGATCGTTGTATTGAACTGTTACATAACCATTTGGTAATGGGTAATAGTACCCCATACCATAGCGTTCATTTGAAAATATTATATGTATCAAGAGTAAAACTCAATACAAAAAATAAGTTCTAGACTCTAGAGTTAGAGTTTGAATATATCATCAACTTATGTAAATGTGTAATAAAACATAAAATCACAACGATTAGGCTAGGCTAAGATAGTAACGGATACATAGTGACAAATGCTAAAGATAACTTTAATGATATTATTTTATTTATAAACAACTTTGATCAATGTTGAAAACATAATTATTTAGTTTGTTAGTCAAAATTGAAACAAAAATAGCTATGTTGGTTTCATAAGTAATATTAACTATAAGTTATTATTGTTTCCGAAGAATAAAAGGAGGTATGTGACATAGAACAACCATGCAGTTAATATTTACTAAATATATTAATAATCTCAGAATCTGATAGTAAAATGGGCATAACTGTACCTATAACCAGAAGTACGACAAACTTACAATGTACTTCATGGCTGAAGCAGACAAAGTAGACCATGTCTAGAACAACATGAGAAAACCACACGTGGGGGACCAATCTTAGATTGAAGTGATTTTTTAAGACTACATATAAATGTGATTTGTGTTGATGTATTATATGTTGGAATAATGTATATTATTATAAAACATGTCAAATGTTTCACCATAGAAATTTTATGGTTTAACATTGGTATGGTTTCAGAGGGTATAGACTTCACTTTCCAACACTAACCAGGTGGAACCCTGTAACACTATGTATTAATTAACCTTTTAATCAATATTTTCAACTTCGACTTCATACATTTCATAGGTTAATTTTGTTTACTGCTTGACCATGGAATTTGTCTTTATGTATGGTTGGAATCGATGCGGATGGATATTATGAGCTGAGTGAATTCTTCAAACAATTTACCATTCCTACAAGAGTTAAAGGAACTATATCTCAAGTAGGGTGGTCAAGATCCAAATGTATGTATCTTGTGCTTAAGTGGGAAGGAGACAATCCATCATCTTCTAGCCCATTTTTTTCTTCAAAAAAAGTTTGGATAAGGCTAAGGGAAGTCCTAAGAATGGGTTGAAATGAAGACTTTCAAAGATCCAAGTCTCCTTGAGGAAAGCCTATCCAGATAGGTTTAGGATTTGAAGTTAGAGTTTTCCAACATAATTAATCATTATTTAGGGTTTTCGAAATAAACAATGTCAAGGTTTAGAATGTCCCAACATTTTTAGTGGACACTCCACCCATCATCAGGGGATCATGAGAATGCGTTGAAATGAAGCTTATCAAGCATTCAAGTCTCCTTGAGACAAGCCTCTCCATAGAGTTTTAGGATTTGAAGATGTATATTTCTACATTGAGTAATCATTATTTAAGGTTTATGGAATACAATGAGTCAAGGCTTAAGAATGTCCCAATGTTTTGAGTGGACGCTCCATCGATCATCAAGGGATCAAGAATGAGCTGAAATTATGCTTTTCAAATATGTAATTCTACTTGAGAGAAACCTCTCTATATAGATTTAGGATTCAAAGACCTATATTTACACAATGAGTACTTGTTATTTAGGGTTTTATAGAATACATCATTTCAATTTTTAGAAATGTCCCAATGTTTCGAGTGGACACTTCATCAATCATTAGGGATCAAGAATGAGTTGAAATGAACCTTTTCAAACATATGAGTTTCCTTGACACAATCATCTCCATAGAGGTTCAGGATTCAAAGATGTAGATTTCCATAGTGAAGAATAATTATTTCTAGGATTTCTAGAATACATTGTGTCAAGGTTCATAAACATCCCAACGTTTCGAGTGGACATTCCATTGATACTCAAGGGATCAAGAATGAGCTGAAATGAAGTCAATGTGAGTTAAATAAATTCCCATTAGTCTGTACTATTGTATCCTTTCTCAAAAGTGGTATTTATACACCTTAATATTGATTGATTTTTATCTCAATCAATTTCCACCCTCCCATTTTACTTATCCAACTTAATGGCCAACTTACCATTACTATCATCATTTATTTGATTTCATAAATTAAAATGTCTTGTTAAAATACAAGTTTAAGAATTTCAAATGCTTTCCCTTCATTACATGATTTCTATCAATATTTTTCGATTTTTATCATATATATAGGAGATTAGGCTTCACACTCCCACTTGTACCTTCACTAGATGTACTATCTTAGTCCAATTGACCTAAATAATGATTGCTCACTAGGAAATCTACATCTTCAAATCCTAAACCTCTATGAAAATCCTTGTCTCAATGAGACTTGGATCTTTGAGAAGCATGATTTCAGCTCATTCTTGATCCCCGAATGATTGGTGGAGTGTCCACTCCAAATGTTGGGACGTTTCTAAACCTTGAAATTGTGTTTTCCAGAAACCCTAAATAATGAGAGATTAGGCTATATGTTCTTTATTTCATCGAACTAGGCCACATTCGATCAACTCGTAACTTTTGATGCCATTCCTCTATTTGAACCAAAATTTTAATACTCAAAAAGGAAGTGAAGAACTATGCTCGCAAGTACAAGTGTGCATGATTAGTGTTTAGAGTGACAAAAATCTCCATGTCAAATGGCCTAATTATAGATGTTTCCAGGAGATGTTGATGATTCTTAGTTTAATCTTTGAATGCTAACATTTATCTTTAGATTGAAAGAGAATATGAAGTGCAATTCCTAAGGTGATTGTATTCAAGTTATCTAAGTGATTAAAATTTCTTATGGAAGTGTGATGATTAAAGGTTGGGTTTGAATCTAGTTGTTGAAGAGTAAAGTAGTTTTGTAGTGCTTATCTTTCCTCTTGCTTATCAAAGTTGTTTATCAACATGAAATCAATGTGGAATTTTTTTATTTTTTATCTTTCTTCTTTTGATAAGGTGAAGGATATTGTTATGATACTATAAATAGATAGTATTATTGGAGTCACTCTACATTTGTGGTAATATTTATAGAATTTTGGAGCATAAAGATCTAGGTTCTAAATAATAAATCAATACATTTGCAAGCAATCAACAATGTGACAAAATCATGTCATAAATGAGAAAAAACATGAAAGAGAAGACAATAAATATTTCAAAAACACATTAAATTATTATATTGCATCTAGTTTACAATGATTGAATGAATGATTACATATAGTAAATTCGAATTGGTGAGAAAAACAATTTGAATTGCAGTGCATGACAATTTAGCTAAGCTTAAATAGAGCTAAAATGCCATGTGGTAGACATGTAATCTCATACAGGTGATTTAACAACCTAATAGCTAACGTAAGTGAACTTAAACGCCTAAAAGAAAGGGAGAACCGAGTGATTAGGGCATGCAAATAATAAATATTCCTTAAAAGACTCAAGGATGATGCTACTATCTCAGAATAATAAAACGAGAGGTGCTTGGAGTCCCTGAATAATGGAGTAAACCCCCTATATTCACTCCATAACTCTAAATTGTAGCGCAGGACCCTAAAATCAAGGAAACGAAGCCCTAATTGAAAAAATTCACCTTCATATTCAAAAAATAGACTCGAGGATCACTTATAAATAGTAGATGACCTATAAATAGTAGTATACTCCATTGGATCTAGTGAGGAAGCTCTAGGATGGCTTAGGTGGTCAAATTCAATGGAATTTGAACCATTGTAATAATGGAACCAAGACCCAAGTACCTATATGAGAGATTTATGCTATGGAGAGGGTTATATGCTCTAACTCCCCCCTAAAGACAAACTAGGTGGGTGAATCCATGAATATGGGTGTCTATTTTGGGGGGTCTGTTATAGGTCAAATGTGCCCTTCTCCGTCCGTGATCACATTAAGCTGACGATCACACAAAAGGACAACATGGATTGAAGAGCAAGATTGCCCTGGATGATACATGGACTTGGTTTACCCCTCAGCAGCTGAAAAAACCCTATTTTAACTTACCTTTTGACATGTGCGCTACCTTACAGGAATCATAGTAGCACATTTATTGAAGTGTGCCCTACTCTACAAGCATAATAGTAGCGCACACCTGCTAGTATGCCCTACTTTACTTAAGCAAACTAGCGCACACCTTAAAAAATATTGCAAATGCTAGTTGTAAAGCAGTGAAGTTGCATATTGTTTGCTACTCTACTATAAAATACTCATGCACATATTAAAAAGTAATCAAAAATATATTAATTTGATGAATTGGGATTAGTTGCAGTTGGTTTTGCAACTTCCCCAATTTCCCAATCAAACTACCTCTCGATCCAAACTGCCTACCTTGTCCCATAAATACAAGGGGGATAGATGAGAGAGAGGAGGAGAAACTATGCATTAAGGGTTGTTACGCTGGAGGAATTACAAAGTTAGTGTGAAGAGCAGGAGCCCAGGATCCAGTTGCACAAGCACTCTGAATGATCAGGTATAATTGTACTGATTATTTTCTTTTGACAATAAAGGTTGAAATGCCATTCCCGTCCCAATCAAATGTCTAATGGATTGCATGTTTGTTTGGATTAAATGCTTGATTGTATTTGATGTCTAAATTGTATTTCAATTTCATCATTGTTATATCAGTCAAGATACGCTGAGGAAGGTATCTATTGTATCGCAGGTTTTTTAAACAGAAGATCAAGTGGAGAATCGATCGAAGGAGCAAGAAAAAGCTAGGATCGAACGTCTTTAATAAGGTATGCCTTCAAGAACCTTGATCTCTTTCCTTTTGTAGAAGCCCATGTGATATGATTAATGTATTTACCTGTCACCCCAGAAGTTGGTAGTGTCCCTCTCCTTGCTATAGGGTAGAATTCCCGAACAACAGACTGGCGACTCCACTGGGGACTTGTTGTTTTCTGCTTTAGGAGACATAATTAGTTTTCCTTCCAGTATTTTTTGGTATTATTGATCCTCTGAGAGGCCCTATAGGTCACTTGTACCTACTTTCCCTTGCTTGACTCATCTCAGTTTCCCTTTTCAAAGCCTGTTTCAGACCTCCTCTGACATGTGCGCTAGTCTTCCTTCTATACAGTAACGCATCCCTGATGATGAGCGCTGCTTTCACTATTGTACAATAGGGAACATCTCCCAGTGTGCGCTGGTTTATGCACTACACAGTGGGGCATATTCCTGTAACTCCCTGTTTGTTGTGGGGATTTGATTTCCACTTGTTTGGTTTGATTTCCAGCCTCTTGCTTTGCCTTCTTAACTGATCCTTGAGGTCTGTATGCCTTTGTTGAGTCTTGTTTGCCTCTCCTAAGTCCCTTAGGTCATCTTTTGCTTGCTTGAGTACTTTTGAGGTGTCTTGTTTGTTTGTGACTCTTTTTGAAGACCACTTACTGTTCCTTGTTGGACATAGCTGCACTCTTGTACCCTAGATGCTTGTTGCAGGTATACAAACCTTTGTTTTGTAACATTTGTTGTTTGTAGCAACACTAAGAACACTTTGACAGTGTCTTGACCTTTGATTTAGAGTTTGACCCTGAGTTGGAGTCCTTATGGTGTTTTCAAAAGCTTTTTGAGTCTAGACACTTCCTGATTGCTCTATCAGTTTCAGTTTCAAGTAAGTTGAAGTCTTTCAATTTGCTTCCATTTGAGTCTTTGTGATTGTAAGGCTATCTTTGGTTCGCTTGCCTACCATTAGCTTGACTTAGTGCTTTTTAGGGTTCTTGATGCTTTGGAGAAACCTTTGAGGTTTGCCTTTCCATTTTAAGCATCTCTTATCCTTCTTTTCTTTTCACTTTGTTTTCCAAGCCCAAAGTTTTTTCTCTTTAAAAACTTTGTAGGACAAGTCTTTATCAAGTAATCAAGTTGATTGTTGTGAACCTTAGAGTTGTTTTTCCTTACTTACATTGCTCTTTTAGATCTTACTTGCTTCCATTTTCGAGTTCTTTTTCTTTTGTGTATATCAAAAAAAGAAAAAAATGTGTTTGGTAGTTTAAAGTAGTAAGGCTTGTCATCATTTCAAAGTAGCGTAGTTTACTTTGTTTTGAATTTGAAAAGAAAAGAAAAAAGAGATTTGTTTTAGGTTTGCTTATTTTTCGTTTTGGAAAGAGCATAAATGGAAAAAGAAAAAAGAGTCTTTTGTTGCTTTGAAAGTTATTTCTTTTGCACTTTACTTTCTCAAACCATTCCACACAATGCACTACCCCGTTGAGTAAAAAGTAACCTTAAAAAGAAATTTGAATAAACTCAATTAGAAACATTTTCTTTCTAGGTATACATGACATCAAATAGCTTCGGCTAGAGTTTCGAGCTTAAATCACCTTAAACTGCTCGAAACTGGCTTCATTACGCAACAATCATAGTAAACCTTTCATTTAGGTAAATCCATCTATATCAAATAGTCCTGGGATGCTCTACTCAAACTAGATTTAAGCACAAGGTCGTGGGAGATTGGAATTGTTGAGGATATCTCCTCACTTTCCTTTTGACCATAAACCAGAGTCGATTCGCATACGGGGTCCTTTTGGACTTCAGGCTTTGCTACCCTGCCCATGCGTTTTGACTAGGCTAACGACTATCCCCCCAGGTTATTTCATATTTATGGTAGCCTTAGTATCAGACCTTTAGGATTCTACACAGGTACAGTGGGCAGTTATTCCCACTTCACCTTGGACAGGCGTAGAGGGTAACCCTCTGGCAGTAATCTCGAGAAAGCGGTTTGGTGATTCAAGCGCTTGCACCCAGTGGACCTCCGCTGGATGCCACGAAACTGACCATCGATACTATGTTAGTCTATTCTAGGCCCTAATCATCCCAGACATGCTTTCGAGAGTATTTTCTATCCGTTTGATTGGTTTGATTACTTAGGATTTTTTAGTGGTATGTTGCTTGCTCCTTAGTCTTAGTGGCCACTAGGTTTTTTACATAGTTTATTTTTATATAATTGTGGAAGACCAACAGCTTCATAGGTCTTGAAGGTTGCAAACCCTTCCCCCACTCATTGTGGAGCCACTACCGCCACCACGATGACGGAGGACAGAATCCAGTGGCATTTTTGAAATTACTGGTGAAATAGAGGTTCCTGGTGAACCACAACCTAGAACCCTAGATCAACAAGTTCTTAATACCATCGAGGTTGAGGATATTACTTATAGTGAGTTTAACACTCCTTTTAACCCTCCTCTTACAGGACTTAATGATCTGCTTTTGGTTCCTGTAGGTTTCCAGCAACCTGAGTATAGTGCATATCTTTTCACACCTGTGCACATTATGACTAACCCAGGAGACGAGCAGGGAGTTCCAGAGACTCCCACAATGGGTATGAATACAAGGATTATGAATCCTTCTTCCACTGCTACACCGAGTTTGTCGCAGACAGCTTCTGCTTCAACTCCGTCTTTTAGTTTTAACGCTGGTACTTTAGGCATGCCAAGCACAACAGCTTTGACATCTGCCTCAGTTGCCACCCCTACTTTTGGACCCAACAATGCAATGAATGTCACTCCATCTCCTAAAGCTCAACACTCATACCGTATACCTAGTACTTGGATTTCCACACCCAATGTAGGGCCGAACCCCTTTGCAACTATGCGTGTCATGAGTACCATGACTATGCCGTACACCTCGACTACCCCTGATTTTAACACCTTTGCAAGTTACAATATGAATCAAAGTAATATACCTGCAGGAAATATCCTTTTTTCTTTGTTTTCTGGAGGAGGGGGTAACATTTTTAACCAACAATATGGCGGGGCTAACACCCAGCCACAATGGACAAACGCATAGGGTGTCAACCCACTTTCATTTGGGTGGGGGAATTTCAACAACACTTTCACACAACAAGAAATGGTTGGGGGCAACCCCTACCAGTAGATGGCTGGGGGCAACCCCTACCAACAAATGGCTGGGGGAAACCCTAACCAGCAGTTTATGGGTCAAACTATGGGAGGTTCCCCCTTGATGACTCCAGCTTATCAAATGCCATCTTATAGACCTCGTTTACCATTTTTGGCAACTCTGAATTTGCCAGATCTTTCCAAGTTAACGAACAATCCGGTGTGCCATAACGTTATGTGGCCACCAGTTCCCACTAAGCTACCTTCGGACATTCTGAAATTCAAAGGTAAAACTAGTGAGGATCCTGGTGATCATGTTACCACTTTTCATCTCTAGTGTTCTTCGAACTCGTTGAACGAAGACTCTGTTAGGCTGAGAATTTTTCAAAGAACCTTGACCGGTGTTGCAACCAAATGGTACATTGAGTTACCTGCAGCCACCTTTTTTAACTTTTGGGATCTCGCTATAGTATTTTTGAACCACTTCCAGCTTCCTGTTCGGTACGATGCTGGGACAGATCTTTTTTCTACCTTTAGACAAAACAAATCCACCCATTTATCTGATCATATTCAGGAGTGGTGAAGACAGAAGAGGCTCATTAAAGCCAATATCCCCCCAGAATTCTTATTAGAGTGGTATCTGAAATCACTCCTTCCTTATGTTTCTAAGGAAGTAGCTACTTCTGGGGTGTCATCGGAAGAAGAAGCTATTTTAAGGACCTAGCAACTAGACTTGGTTTACGCTCAGTCTGGGCTCCTTTACTAGATTATACTTGATGCACAGTGATCAAACATTGATCTAGGTAGACCAAAACCTGGACCACATGCTGACAGCATAGTAGGTTCAGTTGATTCTGTAGCCTTCGAAGCATTGACTAAACAGGTTCATGCCTTATCGGTCAAACAATCGACTGCAAAAGTGACTCTCGTCACAACCTCTCCTTCTACTAATGAATGTTAAATTTTTTGAATTTACTTCAATTTGATCTAGGATCTTAACTGAGAGAACAACATGTACAGCATATCAATCATGGAGACAATAATGCAAGCACACAAGAGACACAAAGATTTACTTGGGGAAAACCATAAAGGTGAAAAACCCCAATAACTTCCTCAGAGATAGATAGAGCAATGATACAACCAACCAAGAGAGATAGCCATAACCTAGCAGCAGATCCTTCTCCTCCATAAGTGCGCCACTCCTCCTTGAGTGCATGTGTGAGAAGTGAGTGAGTAAATAGAGTGCCTCCCGCACTCTATTTATACTTGACTTGACTTGCCTTTTTACCTAACTCATGTAGGCTCGAACTTAACCACATAATATAATGCTGACTGGGCCGACCCCCAATAGGGTGGTCTAATAACCCTTTGACCCACATGGCCGACCCCCAATAGGGTGGTCTAATAACCCTTTGACCCACATGACTTATACAAGGCCGACCCCAAACAAGGTGGTCTAATAACCCATCAAGTATAAGTTACGACACTTACAATATAAATAACGACACTTCCTTATAGAGGAATAATACCATCTCTATAGGAATACAAAATACATATATGTGAAATACATTCCGAAGTTACATATACATCAACAATGAATATGTACAGCAGGGTCAGACTAATCAAAACGGCCCTCGGTAGCCCAACAACAAAAAGAAGGGCAAGAAAGGAGAGGGGAACCAACAAAAGCCCAAAAACAAAGAAAATGCTGAGGAGGGTAACAAAGAAAAGAAGAAGGTTAAGTTCCCTTGCAAGCTTTGCAAGAAGGACCACTTCACTCACCAATGCCCTCTAATGAAAGAAGCCCAGAAGCTGCTTCAAGAAAATAAACCTACCATCCTTAAAGATCCATTTCCCAAAGGGAAGGGCTTAGCTTCTGGCACCTCTAATGCTGGGGGTACCACCCATGCTTCAGTTGATCAAACTTTTATTAATATGGTTAACTCAGACTCTATTTTACAAACGTGGGCAAGAAATTATACCCCGGATTCGCAGAATAAGGATAAAGAGGTTCCTGAATCTTCCACTCCTCTCCACATACCTGTGGATTCACTGCCCAAGGTCCCGAAAGGTGTCTTGAATGGGCTTCACACAATCCCAATCCATGGGCTGCTGCCAACTATAATGTCATTGAAGATCTAGCCCAAACCCCTTGTGATATGTCCACCTTAGAAGTTTTGCAAAGTTGTCCATTACAACGAAATGCACTTTTGGCAGCGATTGGAAGTATGGAATCATCCAACATGACTGTGCATTTTGATATGTCTGCTATCAAATATCGGTTGCTGTACCACGTTGCTCTTCAGATAGAGGTAGTTCATGGTCCTATGACCATTGGACAAGCTGTCGTAGATGAGGGCGCGTCTACGTGCGTAATGTCAATTTCTTGTTGGAAAGCCTTGGGTTCTCCCGAGTTAGCCCCCTCTAACACACTGCTTACTGCATTTGATGGCAGAACCTTCCATCCACACAGAGTCTTTCCATCATTTGATGTCACACTTGCTGGAAAGACAGTTGCTGTAGAGATTGAAGTTCTGGACGCTCCACTTGATTACAACATGTTGTTAGGCAGGACCTGGACATATGCCATGCGAGCTATTCCATCGGAATTTTTTCGAGTTGTAATGTTCCCACACAAAGGTAAGATTGTCACGGTTGATCAACTTTCGTTCTCTCAGCGAAACAACCAGACTTCATCGGAATCCACAATTCCTTTAGTTGATCAATCTACCCTAGCAAGCGAGAGTTTAGGAGCAGGGCTTTACGGGTCATTAATGGGCACTTTTGACCTACCCTCTCGTGTTCTTTTCATGCATTCTGATGAAGGTACATCTACTGAAAATTTCATGGTCGGTTTAAGGACTGATCCGTGGATCCTTCCTACTGTATCAGAACCATCAGTGCCCTTATCCATTGCAGAAGTAGCATACATGGAAGCACAGCATGATGCAATGGAACATATCGTGACTCCACCATCCCCTGCTGAGTCGGATATGGACTATGCTCCGGCATGGTCAGTAGAATTGATCCACTCTTTTGATTGTTTAGACACGGTTTTTCCTTTTGATGAAGCCATTTTGGAAGCCATGATGGGCCTGGACTAGCGTTGGGAACACATGCACCATAGGTCTTACCTGCTTCCAAATCTAGCCAGGATAGAGAGAGGAGATTTTTCTATGAGACCTGGTGGGAATATTTGTCCTCTTCCTCTTCAAGTGCTGTTTACCATGAAGGGAATATGGCTAATATATCGATAACCATCCCGATTAACATTTCCACCAAACCCGGGGTCATGGAAAACATTTTTATTGGAGCAGATTGTTCTTCGGAAGAGATCACTCTGTATACCAAACTTTTTAAAGAATTTCGCGATATTTTTTCTTGGTCTTATGAGGAGATGCCAGGAATCAATCATGCCATTGTTGAGCATGTCATCACAACATATCCCAACTCGAAACCTATGACACAAAATCTCCATCCAGTGAATCCTCGAAAAGCTGCCGCCATTAAGGCGGAGGTTGAAAAATTGCTTAAAGCCGGATTTATCTATCCAATCGACATGACGGAATGGGTTTCGAATCCTGTTCCGGTTGATAAAAAGCAAGGTACCATTCGAGTCTGTACTGACTTCCGGGATCTAAAAAAAGTATGTCCGAAAGATAACTAACCCACACCATTTATTGACCAAATCATAGATGTGTGTGCGGGACACGAGATTTTTTCTTTCATGGATGGATTTTCGGGATATAATCAAATTCAAATCAAACCCGAAGATCAACATAAAATAGGTTTTATTTTCCCATGGGGAACCTTTTCCTATCGGAAGATGCCATTTGGATTAAAGAATGCTGGAGCTACTTTCCAGCAAGCAATGAATTTTGATTTTCACGATATCAAGCACATAGTTGAACCCTACTTAGAAGACCTCCCGGCGTGATCTTGAAAGAGATAGGATCATCCAGCTCATTTGAGACTTGTGTTTGAACGATGCAGACAAAACAAGATTCGATTGAATCCTAATAAGTGTGTATTCTGTGTCGAGTCTGGATGTTTACTGGTTTCATTATATCCAGTCGTGGCATAATGGTCGACCCATTAAAAGTTGAGGCGATTGTAAATCTTCCTCCTCCTCGCACTTTGAGACAACTCCAAAGTTTGCAAGGCATGTCTAACTTCCTACGACGTTTTATCATAAACTATGCCAAAATTACAAAGGGTTTCATGAGACTGCTTAAACAAGATACCTACTTTTTGTGGGATGAGGCTACTCAAGCATCATTTGAGGCCTTGAAAAAGGCATTACTATCGGCCCCCTTGTTAAGCCCGCCTGATTATACAAAGGATTTCCTCTTATATCTGGCGGCATCAACATACACAATTGGCATAGTACTAGTTCAGGAGGACGACATGCTCCAGGAGCATGTCATTTATTATATCTCGCGCGCATTGATAGCTCCTGAGATTAAGTATTCACATGTTGAGAAGTTAACACTAGTTGCATTCTATGCGGTGCAGAGGCTTCGTCACTATATCCTTTTACGAACCACTACTGTGATTGCGGAGGTCAATCCTTTCCAATGTGTTCTCACTTGACGTATCATCGGTGGGAAATACAATAAATGGATTGTAATCCTGCAAGAGTTTGATTTGGTTTTTCAGTCTGCTAGGTCGAAGAAATCACTAGTGTTCGCTGAATTAATTTCAGAATTTTCGAGTGACTTAGTGCATATTGACGAAGAGTCATCATTCCTAGAAGAACATATCTTCCTTATTGCCTCCTCTGACCCATGGTCTGGGGATATTTTAGTATATCTCCAGACTTTGAGCTGTCCTACCACTTTTTCTAGAGAAGAACGATGCAAACTGAAAAGTCATGCAAAAAACTATCTCATTATTTCTGATACTTTGTACAGATGTGGGATAGACTCCCTCTTACGATGTTGTTTGACTTTAGAAGAAGCAGAGTCAGTATTGAATGATGCTCACAGTGGAGCTTGTGGGGGTCATCTTTCTGGGTTGGAAACAGCTCAGAAAATACTACGTGCCGGGTATTTTTGTCCTACAATCTTTAAAGATTGTGTGGAAGCTGTGAAACACTGCCGTTCGTGTCAGTTTTTCACCAGAAAAATGAGAGCACATCCAGCTCCTCTTCATCCTATGATCATAGCAGGTCCCTTCACCAAATGGGGGGTTGATTATATGACTTGTAATCTAGTTTCGGCTGGAGGCCATCGTTATATTACCATTGCCGTCGACTACTTCACCAAGTGGGACGAGCCAATGCCTATTGTTAAAGAGGATGGAGAAACCGCCGCTTATTTCATATTCAATCATATTATCGCAAGGTTCGGCATACCCAAAGTAATCATGATAGATCACGGTCATCATTTTCAGAACAGCATGATGACCGAACTTTATACCATGCTAGGTTTTCGTCAAGAGCATTCGTCTTCATTCTATCCACAGGCGAATGGTCAGGTCGAAGCGGTTAACAAAACTGTGAAGACAATTCTACAAAGAACCGTTAATGTCAGTCGGAATAACTGGCACATCATGTTGTATCCTTCTCTTTGGGCTTATCAAGCAAACGTAAAGACTGCTACCGGGTTCTCTCCCTTCCAACTTGTGCATGGGATAGAAGCAGTCGTTCCAATTGAATGCGAGATTCCCTCAATAAAGTTGGTTGTCCAACTGTTACCAAAAACTTTAGTACTAGAAGAACATTTGCTACATTTAGAGAATCTAGACAAGCAATGCCGCGATGCGCTCACAGCAAACGAGATCCATAAGAAATGATTCAAAGGACAGTACGATAAGTCTGTCAAACCTAGGGTTTTTCTCGAAGGTGACCTTGTTCTACTTTGGGATCAGGACAAGGAACCGTTAGGGGCTGGCAAGTTTAAGTCCATGTGGTTCGGTCCTGATATAATCTCAAAGCTACTGAAGAAAGGTGCTTATGAGCTAACAGACTACGAGGGTAATAAGCTGCCCAAGCCTAGAAATGGGCTCTACCTGAAGAAGTACTATGCTTAGGCATTTGTGCTTTTTCATGTATTATAGTTGTACATTTTGTAGAACTAGTTTTTGCTTATGATTGTTAGTTGACCTTATGTGTGTTTTCTCGCTTCGTGTTTCATATGTCGACTGAACACTTTTTAGGATTTGTTGATGGCGTCAGTCGCCACACCCAACAGTTGGCTTCAGCATCTTGGGTCATTTACTCACCGACTGGCCAACTGGTTTCTTCGAGGGGGGGTTTTTTGGGTCCCACAATGAATAACACAGCTGAGTACAGTGCAGTCGTACAACTTCTCCAAGATGCTCTTATCCAAGGCATTTCACATTTGGAGGTAAGACTTGATTCGCAACTAGTTGTATTTCAGTTGACGGGTGTTTATCAGATTAGAGATCTTCTTTTGCTACGACAGTTTTTGTGAGTTAAATTATTTGAAAGACAATTTGACTCCATCATATATCAACACATTCAAAGAAATTTGAATGCATTAACTGATTCATTTACAAATTATGTTTTAGATTGGAATTTGTATCATACACTTCCATAAATAAACATTACACATAAAGTTAAACACACACATGTAAATATAAGCTGATACTATATATATATTCGATACTGTGTCAAAAAATAGTATGAGTTTGGAACACAGGTCTATCACAAAGTCATAAGATACAAAATTGGGCTCGATGGCCTCAAAATTTACATAAAATATCCTTCTCCTATGGAGAAGGTGGGGCCTCATCAGCATCCACTACCTCTCGGTAGCATATGACCAGCCTGGCTACCTTCCGCAGCAATCTAATCTAGGCTGGGGGCACACCGACTACATCCTCTTGCATGTCTATGGGCATCCGCTCAATGCGATATGTGGGAATGTCATGAGTCAACCGACTCATCTTCCTCTCTATAGCCCTATTGTAGCCACAATAGATCCCATGCTTTGCTACGCACGGGAGCCCCCCAATTTTAACAAATGCTAAGGTATTTGGGTGAGTCATCTTGTAAATTTTGGATTTTGATTATACCTCTAAAATTGTTCACCCATGCTTTTGGTCTGCTTGTTTGCAAGGGTTTGATTATTTCTTCCAAAGTGTTTCGGTCTGAAAAGAGCCAAAATTTTGAGTATTTTGTTGACTATTATCATCATCCCGAAACCCGACATTTGGAGATCCCGAACCCCGCAACCTGATAGGTGTGGGTTGTGGGATTGTTTTTTTTAAATCTTGGTTTTGGTAATTCCGAAACCCGCAACCCGACTGTAGCTAGGGTTTTACCCCTAGCTTGTGCAAATGAGCACCTACTAAGGAGAATGGACTCCTTAGTAGCAGTTCAGTAAATGTAAATTATTAAGCTAAAACAGAAATGAAAAAACTACTCTAAAACATGTGCATGAAACATAAACAACAAATTTAAATAATGGTTTTGTATTGATATTACCTCCAATGTGGAGGTTGATGAAGCCCTTGCAATGTCCAAGAGGGTTGCTCCAAGCTCCAATGTGCTCCTTCTCTTTCTCCAATGGTGGGAATGGGCCAAAAGTGCCTCTCAAGGTGAAATTAGTTCAATGGTGAACTAGGGTTTCGAGAGAGATTTTGGCAGAGTAAGGGTATACTTGATTGTGGATATGGAATAAGGGATCTCCATCACCTATTTATAGTTTTTTGGTGGTGGAGTGCTGACCCATGGTTTTAGGAAACACATGGTTTAGGGCAGTTGTATAGGGTTTTTTCCTCCTTTTCCTCATTATTTTGTATTTTTCTTCCCTTTTTAGGGGGTTTTTGCTATTTTTAGAGGAATTTTGGATATTTTTGGAGGAAAAATGGGTTTTTTAACCTTTTTGAGGCTATTTTAAGGGTTTTGTGGCCTTTGGAGGCATTTTAGGCCTTTTGGAGGCTTTTTAGTGGGATTTTTTGGGTTTTTAAGGGAAATATGGTAGGAAAATGGACAAATGAGCCATGTAATACGGTAGATGAGGTAGTGAACACTTTTTGGGTGTTAACAGATTGCCCCCTGATGTGCGAGGGCAGGATCTCATCGTATGGCCAATGGACATCATAAGTCATGAATGGTTTTCTTGGGGTGTGGAGAGAAGAGAAGAAACAAACGGAAGCCCGGAACAACGATCCCGAACAACTGCAAGAACTAAAAATACATAACCTCAAGAATGGATGAGGAATCATCTGATCATATGGACGAGGCGGGCATTCCCATGCTCGTATCAGGATATAACATAATAACAATGGGGTCCAAAAAAGGGGGACCTGACATATACATGACCTCAAATACTGACTGAGGAATAATCTCAATATATAGACGAGGCGGGCATACCCATGCTCATTTCAAGATACATGAACGGAATTGTGAGGCCCGAAAAAGGGGGACCTGTAAGATACATAGATAACCACTGTGTATATTATAAGTGTCCAGAGGGGACACAACACTGGGACATACTGCTGGGCGGACCATGTGTAATCTGAAGAACTGGTGCACTGGAATATCAACAGTGCTGCTGAATGTGGTACCAAAGGAACTGATGAGCTGCTGGATCATAGTGACTGGGAGCAACAACCTCGATGGTACACTGAACTGGAATAAACCTGGGTACTCAAGGAAGCATAGAACTGGATGGCTTCCGAATACAATCGCCAACGCAGCCCGGACATCCACAGGAACATATAACTGGTCGTTCCGAAGTGACTCACCAATGTGCTAGAGTCGGGGGAAATCCGGGGTCTTCGACTAAAAACTGATGGGATGTAATCCTACGCGATTCTCAATGATGCGATCAAGGTGCTGAAGTCGAGCATGTGAGAAACAACCACTCGGAGAGGCAATGATGACTCCTCTCAGAATGATCCGTAGGCACTTACCACAGATGGTGATAAGTCCAAGGCGTAGGGACCTCTGGGCCTATCCTCTAGAATAGAGGAGCTGTCGTCGACAGAGGGAGACCTGCAACTATCAAGGCAATGATGTTTCCTTGACAGGAGCGCGAGGTACAGGACCGAAATGTGATAGTACTGATGGCAGGACTGACAAAACTGTGGGGGGACAACTGGGCAAGTAGAGTGGGTGAACTCAAACTTCCTTTGTTCAGAGTATGATAATGGGGATGATCTGGCAGCATATGAAACTGACTGAGGGGAAAGGGATCATAGTTGTATTGGATCTGGGAAGGTTACTGGGCGGAGGGAGACTCAAGCTGTGGTACAATGGCAGGAGACTGCAGAATACTCTAAACAAAGGCGACCTGATTGGGGGTGCTTCCGAGATGATTGATCAAAGTGCCAGGAGGCACGGGAGGGGACTTCTTCATGGGTTAAGGAACTAGAAGAAGTGTGTGTAAAATGATACTGTCGTGTGGATTTTACGAGCCCAGGGCAGTTCATGCTCGTGGTTGCTTTCAATTTTAAGGAGTCTGAAAGCGATAAGAAGACTCTGAAGTAATGGAATAGTACTGTCGTGTGGATTTTACGAGCCCAGGACAGTTCATGCTCGTGGTTGCTTTCAATTTTAGAGAGTCTGAAAGCAAGTAAGAAGACTCCAGGGGGTTGCTTTTTCGTAGATTTAGTCTCCAAGGCCAAAAGAAGCATAAAAGGATGCAATGAAGAACTCTTCTAGCCGGTGTGACTAGAGTATTCCTTTTTCGTAATTAGTCCACCAGGTCCGGAAAAGGGTTAAACTTATACCAGATAGACGCCCTTTCAGGTACTTTAGCGAGCATGAAAGGAAGCAAGATTGCTCGGCGATCTTTTCATTCTTTTAGGAGTCAGAAAAGAGCTTAACGGAAACTCCCTAAGTGCCTTTTTCGTAAAGGACTTGTTCGGCCCGAAAAAGGGATAAAATTATACCGAACAAAAGGAATGGCCAGGCAAGGAGGAAGTGTTCAATCAAGGATCAATAATGATGACCAAGAGCGAGGGTAGGGGGGAACACTGGTGGGCCTCCTTGCGGGGTAGATGAAATGGTGGAAAAATAACGAAACATTTGCAGTATGACATGAGTGAATGGATCATGTAAAAATGTGGAACAATCCGATAGCGGCCGATGTGGCACGCAAATCGAGGCAGCAAGGTGTCGGGAACCAATGTTGAAATTGTACCAAGTGAGAGTGAGAAATGATCTCAAGCATCATCACGAGCTCGAAAAAATGAATCCGACGATATAAAGGATGTCAAAAATGGGTAACGGCCGATGTGGCACGCACACCGAGGCGACAAGGGCGTTTTGGAAAAATACCCAAAAAATCGGGGGGTGAGAGCGAGAAATGATCTCAAGCATCATCACCGGCTCGAAAAAATGAATCCGATGATATAAAACATGTGAAAAACGGAGAACGGTCGATGTGGCACGTAAACCGAGGTGACTAGTGGCGTCTGAAAAAATGGGCAAAAAATGACGGGGTAAAAATGATGCAACAAGGTGACCATCATGACGGTCTCGTCGTGCTGATTCCAGTGGTGGAAACGGTTCGTAAAACGGACTCCGTATGGGGTCAGAATGGCCAAAACAAGAAAAAGTCAACTGACTATAAATAGTGGTGGGTCCAACATGACATGTGTCAGTTGTACGTTTTGACTTTGACTTGTGATCAGAGTGGACTAGAGCTTAGGTGGCATTTCTGGACGATCCGACCGGTCGATTTCAGATCCGAGAGAAACAGGTATTCCGTCAAACTCATACCTGCATGTTTTTTAGGGTCGGGAGTTGGGTAGTGGGTCCCAGGGCTTATTTGTACGGTCCACGTGGGGTGGACCGCGGGTTAGGGGGTCGAAACCGCGGTTGGCACCCGCGAGTTTCGGGGTGAACCACGCGGTTGGAGACCGCGTGTTTCTTGGTGAACCATGCGGTTGGAGACCGCATGTTTCCTTGATGGATACGCGGTCGAGTACCGCGAGTTCCAAGGAGGAACACGCGGTTCCAAACCACGGGATTAGGGCTGACAGGCGCGGTTAAGAACCGCAACCATAGGCCTGACAGCCGCGGTCGGAAACCGCGGCAGGAAGCCCGAAAGCCGTGGTTTTGGGCCGAGCTAAGAGGGTCTTCTGGGAGAGGGAAAAGTACTTATTTAATTGACATGAGTCTGATGAGTTTATTTTGTGTGATTGACAGGATGCCGCAGGTGCTCTGGAGAGAGCGGGAGATCCCTGATGAGATCATGGCTGTGATCCGAGGGGAACACCATGTGCGATCTGTGCTGGGACTATGCAGACTACTGAAGTTCGCACAGATACCCATGATACGGTCAGCAGCATTGCTGCTGAACCGGCTGATCAGCTTCTGGGAGCCAGATATACAGGCTTTCCGGGTACAGGGTGAGAGGGTGGACCTCACCCTGACCGATGTATACTTTCTGACGGGGTTGCCCTGTCTAGGCAGGGTAGCAGACACACAGCCGCGGGTTGCCGTGGACGTCGACATGGAGGACATGTTGGAGAGATACTATGGTCCTGAGGCGAGGGTGCATAGGAATGCACTCCTGGTGACGGACCTACAGGAGCCAGCAGTGCAGGCCATGGCAGCATGTGTGGTCCGGGTATTGGGGTCCCAGTCACCTGAGAAGGTGTCTGGGGGTCAGATGCAGATGATAGAGCGCGTACTGGATGGGGTGTACTACGCGTGGGGCAAGATGTTCCTGACCTGCGTTCAGCGGCAGCTGACGGCAGCGAAGGAAGATGGAAAGGGCTTTGGTTTTGGTTCCTTCTTGTGTGCCTTCTTTATCGAGAGGGTACCCACACTGCGGCCACGGGTGCTGATCAGGGCAGGAGGTATGAGGGAGCCGCGGATGGTGCGGTGGGGAGAGATGATGCGCCGCCGTGGTGGCGGCGATGTGGGCAGGTATTTTACGCAGGAGTTGTACCTGCAGTGGCTCCAGATACCATTGACACTGGACAACTTCCCGTATCGGGACATGGACTTCATGGGAGAGCCGGAGGCGCCACGAGCACCAGGACAGGCATGGGGTCCCGAAGGTACATATGTGTTTTTGTTGCATGTTATATATGTCAAGTTTTATTTATATGATAGGAGATTGATATACTGTGACTGACATATGTGTGATCTTGCAGATGTGGCCCCGAGGCCGCCTCCAGGACATGTGGCACGGAGGGGTATTGTGGCCGTCCCAGCTCTGCCTGGGCGAGGTGAGGTCCGTCGCCGTGATGCGGAGGGGACACTGGAGTCGGTGCGGGCACTACTAGATCGGTTGTTGATAGGGGTGACCGACGAGGGATGGCGGGATATCGATCCTGATGTAGTTCAAGATTGCATGAGGGCACCTCGAGAGTTCAGATCCATCGCGATCTGGGTGGCGGTCCTAGTGGACCGGGTACGGGCACAGGAGTCCGGAGGAGAGGAGGACTTGCCGGAGGAGGAGCGAGGGGAGGACTCAGAGGAAGCCGATGCAGGATACGACTCCCATTAGGGAGTGCAGGGGAATTCCCCCGAGTTTTGTAGCTACGGCATGTATTTTGATGAGGCTTTAGGGATGTATAGCCATTTTTTGTATAGCTGAGTACAGGGGGTACTCAGGACATGTATAGCACTGAACATGTATTTTTTGATATATATATATATATATATATGCACGTGGATGCACCTTTTTATGGTATTGTGTTTGTACGCACGTGGATGCGCTTTATGATTTGTGATATGTATATATTGCACGTGGATGCAAGTAGGTTAGGATGTTAGGCACGTGGATGCCCCTTGTGTATTTTATGTGATGCAACATGATGTATGTATGTTTAGGCACGTGGATGCCCCTATGGATATGCAGGTGGTTTCATGGTTTATGTACATAGATGCAAATGTTGATGCGATGTAATCTTTTTGGTTTTTTATACAGATTTTTATGAGATGCTATGGGATTGGGACGCATGATGTTACATGGTGTGATTGATATGCCAGTCTAGGATGTTGTTTGCCTTTTGGTCTGCGACACTATTCTGGGCTCTGGGGACATGTGTGAATGTGATGGATTCAAACTGTCAGCTGAGTTTTTTTGCGCGCAGGAATTTTCTAAACAGGCAGGGATCACGCACCTGGTAGCAGTTGTTGAGCTGGGAGACAAGTATCTGGGAGTCAAGGAACACCTGAAGGTGACATATGCCCATCTGGAGGGCAGCAGTCAGGAGACCAGTCGCAGCATCATACTCTGCCTGGTTATTGGTAGCGGCGCCTATACATATTCCGTCAAGGTGAATCATCTCATTGGAAGGGGAGTACAAGACCCATGCTGCAGAAGCCAGGTTGGGAGACCAGCGGCTTGCGCCATCAGCGAAGCCAGTGTAACAAGGTGGAATATGGTCCATCTGTGATCATGCAGAAATGATGAATGTAAGATGATGGTAAAAAAGGTGAAAAACAAAAAAGAGAGCAAACTGTACAATGCGAACCAATGAGGCCGCAGCTTCATTTATGGGTAAAAACGTTTAAGATACAACCCATTACGGGGGTTGCGCAAAGGATGGCCTTTAGAGTCGGCTAAGATGTATGCCCCCTTACCGAGGCAGGTCTGTACAATGTAAGGGCCTTGCCACATGGATTCAAACTTCCCTTTACCGATTTTGTCGTGGGCTTGGTCATATGCGAGGACAAGGTCCCCTTCATGGAAAGTTCGAGGGTGAACATGTTTATCATAACCGGCTTTGGAGCAGTTTTTGGCAGCTTCAATGTTCTGGAGAGTGGCACGACGGTCTTCATCAGCTTGTTTGAGTGTCAGCAGACGCTGCTCGAGGGGGGAGGTGTCAGGGAGAAGCTCAACGGCGATTTGTAAGGCAGGAATCTGACATTCGATGGGGAGGACAGACTCTACACCGTGAACTAAATGGAATGGGGTAAAACCAATGGCGGTCTTAGTGGATGTGCGGTAAGCCCATAAGGCAGGGAACAGCATGTGGTGCCAATTGGACTTATGCTTGTCAACAGTTCGTTGGAGGATGGTTTTTAGGATTTTGTTGATGGCCTCTACTTGGCCGTTCCCTTCGGGGTAGTAAGCAGAGGAAAATTGGTGGTCATATTTGAGGAGGGTAGATAACTCATGCCAGACGGCATCTTCGAAGTGGGAACCGTGGTCGGAGACTAACTGCTTAGGAACCCCGAATCGAGCAATGACATGGTTGAAAAAGAAACGGGCAGCAGTGTCGACGGTACAATTGAAGGTAGGCATGGCTTCCGTCCATTTGGTGAAGTAATCCACGGCGACAATGATATATTTGTGGCCGTTGGCAGACTGGGGTCTACATTCCATGAAGTCGATGGCCCACTTACAAAAGGGACCAACGGTGACGACTGGGTGTAACAGAGCAGGAGGTGTCCGGGCCTTGGGGGCAAAAAGTTGGCAGTTATGGCAGTGTTTGACCGCAGTGATGCAGTCAGTGAAAAGTGTGGGCCAGAAGTATCCAGCGCGGATGACTTTTTGGGCAGTGGCCATCCCTGAGAAATGGCCTCCGCAGGCACCGCTATGACAGTCATTAAGGAGGTGTTCAGCTTCCTCGTGTGTAAGGCAACGACGAAGAATTGTGTCAACCCCGCGCCGGTAAAGGACATCGCCTAAGAGGAGATACCGAGAGGCCTGGTGACGGATGCGACGGCGTCCATTACGGGTAACTTTGGGTCTGAACTTCTACGTGCATAGGTATAACAAGATATCACTATACCATGGGTCATCGGACGAGATAGTGAACAGGTGATTGTCGGGTAACTCATCGGAGACTGGTTTGGCCGGGAGAAGGGAAGGGAGATCATTAATGAGCTGGGAAAGCGCGAGGGTTTTGGTGCTCTTAGGTGTTTTGAAGGTAAGGTCATATTCCTGGAGGATAATGACCCATTTAGCAACACGACCTTGCAGGAGTCGCCGGTTTAAAAGGTATACCATGGGGTTAGAGTCGGCGACGACTGTGGTATGACTCATTAAGATATAGTGTCGCAATTTTTGGACGGAAAAGACCACTGCTAGGGCAAGTCTCTCCTCATATGGGTAATGTAGGGGTGGACCAAACAAGGTCTGGCTGACGTAGTAAATGACGTGCTCTTGGTGAGAAGTGTCTTCTTGAACCAAGACTCCAGATACGGCATGCTCGGATGCCGAAACGTAAAGGATGAAGTCTTGTGTGAAATCCGGAGGGGAAATCAGGGGAGCTTGTGTGAGAGCCTTCTTGAGGGCTTTGAATGCAGATTCTACTTGCTCATCCCAGATGAAGGGTATGTGGGTACGGAGCAGGCGCAAGAAACCGTGAACGGTAGTAGCGTAATTAGGAACAAAACGTCGAAGGAAATTGGATCGCCCCTGCAAACTTTGGAGCTGCCGGAGCGTGCGAGGAGAGGGAAGGTCTAAGATGGCTTGGACTTTTAGAGGGTCAACTGTAATTCCTTTCTGGGAAACGATGAAACCCAACAATCGGCCTGCCGAAACGCAAAAGACACACTTGTGTGGGTTCAAGCGGATTTGGTATTTGCGACAATGCAGAAAAACTTGCCGAAGGTCGTTAAGGTGGTCTGATCGTTTCCGGGAACGAGCTGTAAGGTCATCAAGGTAGACTAACAGGATATGGACCAAGTCGTGAAAGCAATAGGTCATGGCCCGCTAGAAAGTGGCACCAACATTTTTGAGGCCGAAAGGCATGACGCGATAGGCAAAGGTGCCCCATGGGGTAGTAAAGGCAGTTTTGTACTGGTCTTCCTTACGAATCTGAATCTGGTTGTATCCGGAAAAACCATCCATGAAGGAGAGGAATTCATGCCCCGCACACGCATCAATGAGTTGGTCAATAAAGGGCATGGGGAAATTGTCCATGGGACAAGCGCGGTTTAAATCGCGGAAGTCAGTACATACTCGAATGGTGCCTTGTTTTTTGTTAACGGGAACGGGGTTTGAAACCCAAGTGGTATAGGCAATAGGATAAATGAACCCTGCCTTGCGTAGGTTCTCAATCTCGGCTTTAACAGCTGGGAGCTTGGAAGGATGAATGGGGCGCTGTTTTTGACGAACGGGGGGTACATCAGGCCATGTGTCGATGTGGTGCTCTATAATGGCGGGGTCAAGACCAGGCATCTCTGTATAGGACCAGGCAAAGACATCACAGAATTCTCGAAAGAGTTTTCTGTACTCCTCAATCTCTTGTTCACTGCAGGAGGCTCCTACGGCAATGCATTCATTGACGCCAGGGGGGTTGAGATATCTATATGGATGACAGGTGAGATGTTGGCCATGTTACCCTCCTCGAAAGCGTCAGGAGCAGGAATAGGGTCCTTGAACCAGTCAACCTTGGTGGGGAGGAAGTCTTTGGACTCAACTGTGAAATGGGTAGCTGTGCTAGAGGAGGATTCTTCTGGGATAAAATAGGAACGGTGGTGCATGTCATCCCAGGGGTAATCCGGGGCAGTAAGGGCCTCAAGAACTTCCTCATCAGTACGGAAAGTTTGAGTCGTCAAATCGGTTGACGAGGGGATAGTGGTTGAAGAGATCATATAAATGGTGTTAACCTCTTCTGAAGGGGAGGAGACCGGAGGGTGGATCTCCTCAATGGTGGGTGGTGCCGTCTCAAGATCCAGATTGTTCATCTCATAGAGAGCCGCTCGGTAATCTGGGAGATCGGGACAATGGTGTGAGTAATGCCCGTAAATACTGCATATGGCGCAGGGGTGGTTGGTACGTAGGGACTTATCCTTAGGCTTGGGAGTGGGGTTTAGTTCGACAATTGGGATGTTGGGGTCATCGTCGAGCATCTGCATGTGCTTCTGTAATGCTGGTAATTGTGGGCATTGGTGGGTCGCATGGCCCAACTCGTCGCACAGCGAGCATTTGGTAGGAGCACGAAATACTGGAGGGTTTTTGACTGTCTTGGGAGGTGGTACAGCAGTGTAAGGTTGTGGACCTCTGCCCCCAGTGGGTTTGGGAGTAGGAGGGGGAGTCGTGGAGGACGAAGGGGTGGAGACACCAGGAGGTGGCTGAGAGGTAGTAGCCATGGGTTGCACCGGTTGGAGGACGACGTCTGGTGTCGGCGGGTGAACGGGAGGCGAAAGATACCATACGGGTAATCCCAAAGTTAACCCAGGGAGGCTAAGGGTAGCCATGACCGGGGCGCTTACTACTCCCGATGGAGGGACTAGGAAGGGGATCGTATGGATAGGTGTAACACCAATGTGGCTAGGTACCAATGGTGGTTTAGGCAACAAGGGTGGTTGATTGTTAGGTGGTTGGTTGTCGTGGGACACGGTACATAGGTTAGACACGTCGGGCGTAGATGACGGGGGAGGAATGGATTGAAAAGTGGAGGTCATCGGCGTGTCTGAGTAGACTCTAGGCCCCATAGAGGAAACAAACGAGGTGGTGGCACAAGAAACAGGTTGTTCAACCATGGGGAGAACATTTTCAGGTGCCGCGGGAGCACTGGGATCATAGTAGGTGAGCTGGTCAACCTTAACCACGTGTCCCTCATGGGGGAACATCATGGTGCGAAAGACGGAAGAAGCAACTGCCCGCATGGCATACATATAGCTGCGGCCAAGTAAAAGGTTATAATCCAATTGGGCATTGATTACCTCAATGTCAATGAGTACAGTTTTGCCACCTAACTGGACGGGGACATTGGCTAGGAGGCCTTGGGGCTGAGCCGAACGACCGTCGTAGGCACGTAATGCAATGGTGGACTGCTGGAGAGTGGGGGATCCCAACTTCTGCCATACGAATGTAGACATAACGCATGTGGAGGCACCTTCATCGATGATGCATCGATGGATGACAAGATTCCGAATGGAAACAGAAACTTGGAATGCTAGGGTGGAAGGCAGGCGAGGTTCAGACTGGTCTAAATCAAATGCCATCAAATTCGAATCATTTGGGTCAATCCCCAGAATGGCGGAGATTAAAGTCTTGCGCTGGGAAGGGCAATTCTTCAAGACTTCTAACGCAGACATGGTTGCGGGGGATTGGGCTAGGTCATCTACAATGTTGTAGTTTGACGCAGCGCGCGCATTGGGGTTATTGTTGATACAGCGAAGTGGGAAACGAGGTGCCTTGGGAGCACCATCAAGTGGAGGTGGAGGTATACGTAACGCTTGATCGGTGGGATGGGCGTTAGTAGGTTTATCAGTGGGAGGTACGTCAGTGGTGGAGCCATACTGGTTCCGATGAGTCTGGAGGTTGATGTCAGCAGATGACATCATCAACAAGTGGTGAGTTCCCGAGTCAAACATGGGTTGATCGGGAGCAGCGTACGTGATCTGCTGTTGGGGTTGCACGTTGGCTTGAGGGGGAGCCAATGGCTAAGTGTTCATGACGCCTTGGGTTGGTAAGGGGTTTTGCAGCACCAAAGGTGGCTACTGAGGTTGAGGGGGGTTAGGAGGCACCTGAGGAGCTGCCTGCCCTTGGCGGTGGGCATCGTCAACCCAGAGTTGCCTAGCTCGCTCCAAGTGTGGGCAAGCATGCGTGTAGTGGCCATAGACCCCGCAAATAGAACACGGGTGGTTTGTTCACAAATTGGGGTTTTTTAGCCTGCTTGGGCGGGCGATCAGGGTTTTGGTTAGCAGGGGCTACATTATTATTGTCGGGGGGATTCACCGGTTGACCAGCTTGGTCTGCAGGTTGGTTGTTCCCCCGATTACGGCCCTTGCCGCGGTTTTGTTGACCCTGGTTGCATTGGTTGTTTTGGTTTTTCTGCGGGTTTTGTTGGGCGTAAACTTGCCCTTGGGCAGCAGGTGGATTCTGAGGTTGCGCAGGTGTGGGAGCAGGCTACGGTGGATGATATGTAGGTGGAGGCTGCGCAGGTGCAGCAACTGGAGGGGGTTGCTGATAGGGCTACGGAGCAGGTTGTGGGTTTGCAGTAGGGGCTTCCTGTGGCGGGTAATAAGCGGGTTGGGCTTGTGAAGGCGCAGGAGCTGGGGCAGCCTGCTGGTGGTAATAAGCGAGTTGAGCCTGAGGAGGCGCAGGAGCTAGTGCCGCCTGCTGGTGGTAATAGGGCTGAGGTGCGACCGGGGGGTTATAAGCAGAGGGCGCATGACCGAAGCACTGAGGTGGACAGCTAGGTCCATGGGAATGATGGTGATGTGTCATAGGAGCATATGAGTTGGTTGCTCCAGACTGTGAGGAAGCCCGCGAAAGGTCAGGGCCAGAGGTAGGACGTGCTATGGAAAATGGTTGGGGATGCGAAGAAACACGGCCGATGATACCGTCTACAGCGTGAGATGCCCCCGGCGCATCATGCTGGGAGGACTCACCGCGAGGGGTGTCAGGTATAATGGTATAAAGGTAACCCGATTGGGCGTAAATGAGGTCGAACTGTTGGGCCTTAAGGATGGCTTCTTCTTCAGACTGGGGTCTTTCTGATGCCACATCCTTAGCAATAACAGGGAGAAGGGATTTAAGGAACCAATCTAGGAAGATAGGGTCGTCTAGTTTGATCTTGCATAAGCTACGGCGTCGACGCCACTCATGGATGTGGTCCATGATATGGGTAGCTGTGTTTTGTCTACAAGATAGGAGGATCTCAACGCCCGCGTCGTAGCGGACAGGCAACTGGAAGAACTGTAGAAAGGTCGAGGCAAGGGAAGCAAAGGTGGCATGGGTCCCGTGGGGTTGCTCGATATACCACTTGGCTGCAGAGCCAGTGAAGGTGCGCTGTAAGAGACGGAGGCAAACAGAGTCGTCCACTATGGAGTTGGAGGAACACCATAGGTGGAAAGACATGATATGGTTTTGTGGGTCCTCACCTGCCTTACCCTCGAACTTAGGGATGTCCGAGGGAAGCTTGGTAGGCATATGAGGCCATGCAGGGTCGTGTCTGATAGGGTCGTTGCTCAATCTGGCTAAGTCAGGTAGGTTGAGGCTAGCCATGAATGGAAAACTGGAAGGAGGATGTGACACAGTAGTGGGTTGGACCAAGTTGGGGCCAATGCCCCCAAGTGGAGGGACAGGATTTGGGATGGTGCCCCCAAGTGGGGGAACGGAGGTAGTATAGGAGGGACCCGCACCACCATGTGTAGTGTGAACCACTGATGAAGTGGGAATAGGTATCCCAGCTGCAGGAATGGGTGCAGTGAGGGGAGCAGTAGATGGGGGCCCCATGGAGGGCATACCCAAAGCAGGTGTAGTAACTGGTGTAGTGGTGGATGTGCCACCAATGGTCCCTACAACAAAAGGAGTGGAAGTCACGCCAGCCATGGGGCTAGTAGGGGCAGTGTAAATGGGGTTCTCAAACTCTGTCTCAGAATCGGAGGTAAAGTAAGGTGCGTCAATATCTGGTGACGGAGACCTATGTCGCTGACGAGTGGAGTCAAGTGACAAGGCTCTAGATCTGTGATGAGTGGTATCAACGGATGATGATCGGAATCTATGACGGGTGGTGTCAAGTGAACCGTGCTGTGGGGGCTCGCCCCTGAGGTGCCAAGAATGTCTCGGGGACTCAATGGTGACAGATGAGGTCTAATCTCTGTGGGTTGAGGTGAGTAAAAACAGCTCAAAAAAGCCTAATGCAACCGAGTGTGCAGAAGGAGAGCTCAAAAACAAGGCACTCAGGCCAACAACCAACTCAAAACACCCACTGCAACAACTGTGCTACAATAGGTGGAGTATCAACAAAGATGGTCAGAATACCAACAAGCAGCAGGTTTCCTAGAAACATAAAATGGTGGACTCACTAGACCAAAGGGAGGTAAAGGAGCATGCAAACACCTAACTAAAAGTATTCTGACTCAACTAAACATATCCTCTGCAAGGTGATGAAATCCAAGTCAGACAATATGAGTAGGAAAGCCAAGTGGCTATGATATCCCCCTACCGGGGGGGACACTGGGTAGTCAATCCTAGAAGAATGGCAACTAAGATACCCCGTTCATGACACGTCCAGAAAGGTGAATCTGCCGTTTAGTCCGTTTACCGCAATACCCCTATACAGGGATATCCCGCGAACCACGAAAGGTAGCCCTTCGGTTACTGAATGGAGTACGGTATTCCACTCAGGCCTCCGGAACCAGTCTCCCGACTTCAACCCTCCTAAGGGAGAGGCCCTCTGATAAACTGGTCGTGACCGTGCCAAAAAGTACTAGGGGATTTTGGTTCCCTATTTGGACAACAACTATGTCTCAAGTGTAAGTGACCGAGGGGTGTTATTGGAAGCCTATCCCCCTGACCCTACCTAACTACAAAGATTCTTTTGTGTTCCCCAAGTGGGGTTAGAATGTTGATTTAGTTAGGTACTTTTGAAGGCTCACTGGAATTATGTGACAGAGTGTGTGCTCGTGAGGTGATGAACCCAAAATAGAAGTGCCACAAGGGGGGCAACTTCTAACTATCAATAATATTGAAATTGAAACTTTAACTTGCAAAATTTTCTGAATTAAAAATACTGAAATTTTAAAAAGATTCTGTAAAGGGAATAGAAATTATGTTGCAGAAAGGTTGTAGGGAAGTGAGGCTGCAGGTAGGACAGAGGGCTGTTCAGATGCAGAAAATATTGCAGCAAAAGGGGCTGGGCTCAAATTAGGGAAAAAGTGCAGAGATCAGACCGCGGGTCGGTGGCGAATCGGAACAGGCGGACCGCGGGTTTGAGGGAAACAGACGCAATCAGGTCGCGGCTTTCGGACCAACAGATGCGGTCGGGACGCAGGAAATAGGAAAAAAGACGCAGTCGGGTCGCGGCAAAAAGGCTAACAGACGCAGTCGGGCCGCGGGAAAGGGGCTGAAAGCCGCAGTCGGGATGCGGGAAAATGGCCGACAGGCACAGTCAGATCACAGCAAACAGGCTGATTAGCCGCGGTCGGATCGCAGGTAACAGACTTGAATCCGCCGGCAGGGCATCGGAAACAGTATGAGAGCCGCGGTCGAGTCGCAGGTAAAGGCCTGAAAGACGCGGTCGGGACGCGACTGCAGAGGGAAAATACGCGGTGTACGGCGACCGAAAGGGACAGCCGAAAGGAAAAAATTTCCTAAACGGAAACCAGAAATTCAAAATCTAGGGGAGTCGCCAAAACTGTAGCTAGGGTTTTACCCCTAGCTTGTGCAAATGAGCACCTACTAAGGAGAATGGACTCCTTAGTAGCAGTTCAGTAAATGTAAATTATTAAGCTAAAACAGAAATGAAAAAACTACTCTAAAACATCTGCATGAAACATAAACAACAAATTTAAATAATGGTTTTGTATTGATATTACCTCCAATGTGGAGGTTGATGAAGCCCTTGCAATGTCCAAGAGGGTTGCTCCAAGCTCCAATGTGCTCCTTCTCTTTCTCCAATGGTGGGAATGGGCCAAAAGTGGCTCTCAAGGTGAAAGTAGTTCAATGGTGAACTAGGGTTTCGAGAGAGATTTTGGCAAAGTAAGGGTATACTTGATTGTGGATATGGAATAAGGGATCTCCATCACCTATTTATAGTTTTTTGGTGGTGGAGTGCTGACCCATGGTTTTAGGAAACACATGGTTTAGGGCAGCTGTATAGGGTTTTTTCCTCCTTTTCCTCATTATTTTGTATTTTTCTTCCCTTTTTAGGGGTTTTTTGCTATTTTTAGAGGAATTTTGGATATTTTTAGAGGAAAAATGGGTTTTTTAACCTTTTTGAGGCTATTTTAAGGGTTTTGTGGCCTTTTGGAGGCATTTTAGGCCTTTTGGAGGCTTTTTAGTGGGATTTTTGGGGTTTTTAAGGGAAATATGGTAGGAAAATGGACAAATGAGCCATGTAATACGGTAGATGAGGTAGTGAACACTTTTTGGGTGTTAACACCGATGGCTGAGGGTTGCGGAACCATTCTGTAATAAGATTGGCAAATAATAACCCCGAAACCCGAACCCCGCAATGGCGGCATTCGGCTTTCGGGATTGTGGTTTTCGTTATTTGGTGTGTTTCCCCGAAACCCGTAACCCGTAAATTCAGGATGCGGCTTTCAAGATGGTTATTTTTACGTTACAGTTTAATGTTTCCGAAGCCCACCACCCGCACAGTCAGTTTTTGGTTTTCGTAAATCCTTTTTTTTCTTACTTCCATTTTGTGAACCCGCAACCCGCAAATCCATACTTTCGGGTTTCGTCTTGCGGGATCTTTGAATAATAACTTCATGCAATTTTTGAACCTGATTCCACGTTCTGATCCGGTTCATCTCCGTCGTCCATCTGCTATAATCTCACGGTCAAATTGATTTTGGATAATCAGTTAAGTCAAGCTTTGCCATCTTGTCCTTTTGAAATCTGGTTTTGCCAAGTTATCATTTTCCTGTGTAATTCATGATAGCGGATGCTATTACAAGTCTATCAGTTACTTCATGTTGGATGGATGCCATCTTTCCGCCTTAACTTTGCCATGTCTGGACCTGATCTTTGACACCTTGTCATTTTTGTTCCCCATATTAATGATCAGATTTGTTACGTGCGAAGAATTGATGCCTTGTGTACTGGAACTCCTAGTCGAGACCTTTTTGCACATCAACTTTATCACCATAACCTTCGTCTCCATTATTAATCACCAGTCATAATTGTCAATAGAAGATTGCTTGCAACGATGTGATCGTAAAAGGCAGTTCAAAATCATGCGAGTAGTAATTGAACTCGTACTTCGCACAAGCCTTGATCCGACTGGCACATACCTCAGCTTTTTCATTACAATTGAAGTAATTACAATGAATTGACTGGATAAGTTTAATCATTGTAGATTTCCCCTGCCAGATTGTCATCGACCTGCTGGTTGGCCTTTACGTAGCAATTAACATGAAAATTCCAGTTCATCCATTGCCTTTTCAAACAGGAAACACTCTGTTCGGTGTTCTTCTTATATTCTTCCATCCAAGACTCATTCAAAATGAGTAATATTCATGTAGATGGCTTTTTTTCTAATGTTCAGGTTGAAAATGAAGAACTCTACCCCTTGTTATATCAAGAAATGTTGTCACCACCATTTGATGCAGGTGTTCCCGATCTTAGCAGTGGTAGCAGTGAAGAAGACTTCGAAACTTTATCTGCCTACATTCACAAACCTGAAAAGAAAAGGAAGGAAATTTTGGAAGAATCAACTGATCTCGATACTGATGTGATACAGGACTTTATAATCAATGAAGAACCTGACATGTTGGCTACCGTTCCTGAAGCAAATCCTCTAATGGATTTCTCTATTTTTGACAGTGGGTTCCCCGACCCCAAATTTCCTACAGCGGATGTTCTGCAGGCCACACCACCTGTCGATGATAATGAACAATCTGTGATTGAATTTTTATGGTGCCACGAGACCTTATCTGATTAAAGAACATGTCTTTCTTTTATGAAAGGTGGCGGAAAATATTTTAAGCTTAAAAATAGCAAGATTTCTTGGATCGATGGTTAGATCCGATTTTGTAATCCCCATTTTGTAGAACTTCTCCTTTTCGGACTCTTATGTAAAATTAGTATATAAGGAGGAATGTTTATCTTAGTAAGGGGTTGGGAATTTTGGAATTGCAATTCAGCAGGAGTTCGGACTGAAGATACTCTGTTTATCAGAGTCATTGTAATTTTTGTACAAGACTTCTCTATTCAGGAAAGTTATCTTTTAATTCACCTCCTATTGTTCTACAAATTTCTTTGGGAATTGCTGAGTTAACATTTCAAATTTGTCATCGGATATGTGTTTAATCCTTTGCAAGACATTCATTAAAGCATAAGATCTTTCATATTGATTTCTATGTATGTCTGGATTATGCTAAAAAATTGTTCTATTAAATTTCTTTAATTGAACATTTTCACTTTTATATTTCTGCAAATGATTCGATGCAATTAAATATGTATAATCAAATGTTAATTTTTCAATTAGCACAATGATTACAGATCAGATATTTGAATAGGCTTAAACACTTTGAAGAATTATCACTAAATTTTCATTAAATGATAAAACTTTAAATCAGCAAGTGAAGAACCCAAAGACATTTCTGTTTAAGGTTTAACTACTTGTTCATCACACTTCAAATCTGATCTACACAACATCAAATTCTCCTTTTAGGTCAGATCTGACTTAGAATAGATCCTTTCCTTAGGTAGTTTAAGTTAGATTTTGGTGACAAGCTTTCACACTTAGTTTTCCTTGATAGGAAAACTGATATTTTGAGATCAAATCTTTTACTCATAGAGTGCCAGCGGAGGCCAAATATCCGTGGGTGATTACCACACCAAACAGCTCGAGGATAGAATTTCCCTTGCACAGGGTCTTTCAAATCCTTTGGCTGGGGTTTCATCCCCTGTTGTGTGCCTTGGAATCCATTCTAGCACCTTGCACTTACCCTGCACCCCCGAGGCATCAACAAATGGCGCTAGAAGGAGGCCCACTAGTAAAACATGCCTAAGCAAACTACTAATAAGCCTCCTCCAGCAAGTACTTCAATGGTTCAAACCCGAAGCCAGACTAGGGCTTCAACATCTGAACAACCAACTAATCCACAACCTACAATTCTCCCTGTCATGTCTACAAAACCTGCGGTTATACCCGTTACACTGGTGACGCAATAGGAGAACAGAGGAGATATCATTTTCACGTCACCTACAAGGGGACACATTTCGTTAGAGCAGATATTGAAAACATCCACCGATAGGGTTTTAAGAGCAGAACAACGACTTGTCGATCAAAGAAGACGTGGCCTGGCAACTCTAAACTTAGAAAGTACTTTGCAGGCTAGCAGTCAGGAAGATGAGCAAGTTCCCACCTCATAGACCAGTGATCCACAGGTTCAGCAGACCAATAGTTTTAACATAGAGGATCAACATACAACTAATCAACCATCTAAAAACCAAGGCCTAGTTAATCAACCAGATTCTCCTGAATATCACCGTGAGGCCACTCTCGTAGGAACACAAGGTCAACCAAATCTTGGAGCCGGTGGTCCACCACTGTCCCCTCCTTCATCTTCATCATCTTCCTCAGACGAAGAGAATTCTTCTAGTTCGTCATCTGAAGAAGAAGAACAAGAACCTCCAATGGCTGGAGAAGGTCAAAACAGACCTTGGCTTGACCAAGGTGCAGTTTTCATATTAGGTGATCAACATAGATTACCAAAGAATTCTGAGAAATGGCTACCTAAATACAACCCTGATGATAAGATACCTGCGTTAGATCACATAAAAACTTTCATGCAGGAAATTAGGCTTAGAAGTGTGGTATATGAGGATGTAGTATACAGACTCTTTCCATTCACCTTTGAAGGTAGAGCGACCACTTGGTATTTTGCTTTACCATCCCAATCTATAACTTCCTGGGATGAATTCGAGAAACATTTTACCCAGAAATTCGGGGATGACAAAACACCACAAGATCTTGTCTTAGAATTATCCTCCATGAAAGCCAAAGGAAAAGAAAGGGTAAAAGACTTTAACCAAAGGTTTTCATATCTCAAAAACAGAATTCCTGCCAATCTTCTTCTTGCTGAAGAATTATTGGTGGCTTATTATGAAAAGGGTCTGCCTCCCCCTATTGCAATATGGGTCAAAAGGGCACAGAAGGGTACTTTACTGGAAGCATTTGATGAAGCAATCCAAGTTGAGAAGGACATCTTTTGTTTGGAAGACATCCCTGAATCCTCAGAAGGACAACCTTCCACTTCCAGGAAGAAAATTGAGATTGTCCCTAAACCCACAGTCCAGAACAAGGATTCATTTGATTTGACTGACATGAAAAAATTCCTTCAGAAGATGTCAAATGAGATGGTGGACTTGAAGAAGAACACTAATGATAATCAGAATTAGAACAGAGGTTTTGTAAGACCACCGTTTAGGAGACCTTACCAGCCTCCACAAAATCCACCACCACCAAATCCAGCAAATGCACTCACAAACGAGGAACTTTTTTCTATTTTTAGAGCATTGGCAGCAAAATCTCAAGTCACCCCTGACACTTCCAACGATCAGACTACCCCGGATCCTCCACTACCTGAGCAAGAAGTAGAAGATGATCCATAGGTTGATGCTATGGGTTGCTTTTCGGAGCTTCCTATGTGTGAAGAAGAAGAAGAACCTAAGGCGGTGTTTAACACACAACATCCTTATAACACAAGGTCAAGACCACAGCCACCTCAAGAACCTTCATCTTCTTCCCCCGTTCCCACAAGAGACCAGACCATCCCACAAAAGGATACTGTCCTCCCTCAAATGGAGTACAACCTGGTTGAAGACTTAAAAGGGGTCAAAGCAAATATCTCTCTGTTTGAGCTACTCAAGATTCCTGCTATGAGGGATTCTTTACCTAAAAACATGATAGTCAAACAACCTAGAGAGTCACAGAATAATAATTTAGACTCTGTCACTAAAACTGATGATCAAAAACCAGCAAGAGAAGTCCTCCTTTCTTGCTTACTTTTGAGATTTTCAACCGGAATGTACACAACTGCATGATAGATTCGGGAGCATCATCAAATGTGATGCCCCTCTCTGTTTGCAGAAAATTGAATGCCACATGGGAACCCTGTCCAACCCAGATTGTGCAACTTGACAGATCCAAAGTTAGAGTGGTTGGTAAGTTGAGAAATGTTCTGCTCACGCTGTCAGCTGATCCCAGGATCCATTAGGCAGTTGAGATTGTGATAGCTGACATCCTAGAATCCTATGGGATGTGGTTAAGCAGGGAATGGAAAGAGAAACTTAAAGGTTACTTTGAAACCGACTGGTCCCATTTATGGTTGCCTTACAATGGTCAACCGAATAAAATTAAGATCAGCAGAGAACCTTTTATGAAACAGACAATTACTGATCTTAATGATTCAAGCGAGCCTGCTGGTTATCTCACCTCTCGTGTAGAGCAATTTACATTTGATACCTTTTTCGGTGAATTCCCAGCTGATGCCTCACCAGAAGAAAGCATCTGAAATGAATCACATATCACTCAGGTTACTTCTGTACCTTTTTCTGGTGAAATTGTGCATAATGTATATAATGTAAATACGAATTTTAGATTAGATCTTGTCTCATGGACTTTATTTTTTGATTGCTCCAAATCCAAGGAGGGAGTTGGAGCGGGTTGTGTTCTTGTCAATCCTAAAGGAATAAAAATCATGATTGCTTGCAGGTTAGAATTTGATTGTACTAATAATGTAGCCGAATATGAAGCTTTTGTGTAGGGGCTCAAGAAGGCCATTTATTTAGGTGTACAAGCAATAGAATGCTATGGATACTCCGAAATTATAGTCAAGCAAGTCAGGAATAAAATACACTGCTTATCTCCGCGGTTGGCTAATTATCAAAAGTTGTTAAGGGATCTAACCAACTCATTTTCGGCATTCAATATTAAATTAGTTCCCAGGTCACAAAATTTTGATGAAGACCTGTTAGCAAATACAGCGTCTAGACTGATCCCACAAGAAGGTTTGTCTCCTCAAACTTTTTCTATCGAATTGATGTACAGACCATCCATTTCGGATAATGTGACTAATTGGAAAGTGTTTGATGATGACTGACAGATACTTGAATTCCTCACTGCTCAGGATACGTTTCAAGACATGGCTATCGATGAAGCATAACATGAAAAGTCTCTCACTGATTCTTCAAACGTCATCCCGAAGTCTGTGATCAATCTAGAAAAATTTTATGATTTGTAGGACAAGTTAAATGCTCATCCTTGAACTATGAGCGGGTCAAGCTAGGCACCGAACAAGAACCTCGTTTCATCAACTTGAGAGTTGATTGTACCCCTGAAGAACGCAGAGCCATTATTGCATTGTGTAAACAGTATAAGGATGTTTTCGCTTGGACGTATGACGAGCTGAAATGTTTGACACTAGCGTCATGTTTCATAATATACCCATAAAACCAGAGCTTAAGCCATTTAAACAAAAGTTGCAGAAGATGCACCCCAGTTTGGAGTCTTATGTAAAGAAGGAGCTGGAGAAGCTGCTCACTGCACGAATTATCTTTTTGGTCAGGCACACTCAATTGATCGCTAATTTAGTACCTGTTTGTAAGAAAAGCGGTGAAATTCAACTGTGTGTCGATTTCAAGAACCTAAATCAGGCTTCTAAGAAAGACAACTATCCCGTTCCACCAATGGAGCAGATTCTTCAAAAGGTAGCCGGGTCAGAAATGTTTTCCCTCTTAGATGGTTTTTCAGGGTATAACCAGGTCATGGTTGCCCCATACGATCAATTGAAAACAGCTTTCAGGACCCCATGGGGTACTTTTGCCTACAGACGGATGCCTTTCGGGATGATCAATGCAGGAGCTACTTTTCAGAGAGCTATGGATATAGCTTTCTGAGGGTTAATGCATAATTCTATCATTGTTTACCTTGATGATATCACTATCTACTCTAAAAAACGACATGAACATGTGTTTGCTTTGAAACAAGTTTTTGATCGCTACAGGAAATTTGGTATTTCTCTCAACCCGAAGAAGTCTATTTTTGCAGTAACAGAAGGAAATCTTCTGGGCTTCATTGTTTCGAAAGAAGGTATGATTATCAATCCTGAATGTACAGAGGCTATTTCAAATAATGGCTTACCAGGCTCACGCAAAGCAATGCAATCCTTCTTAGGTAAGATTAATTTTGTACATAGATTTGTACCAAATTTTGCTCAGATTGTTAAACCACTACAACTTTTGGTCAAGAAAGATGTGCAATTTACTTGGTCTCAGGAACAGAGAGATGTGTTTATCCAAATTCAAAAGGCCATTGCAAAAGCTCCTCCTCTCATGTCCCCAGATTTTAATAAGGATTTCATTCTTTATACTTTTGCCACTAACTTTTCTTATGCAGTTGTCTTAACTCAGAAGCATGACAATGATACTGAAATCCCGATCTCTTTTATGAGCTCAACATTCAAAGGTGCAGAGCTTAAATACTCGCAGATCGATAAGCAAGATTATGCGGTTTATAAATCCGTCAAACATTACAGACCCTACTTGCTAAAGTCTCGAACCAAAGTCATTGTTCCATATTTTGCTATCAGAAATGTCCTCATTCAGAAAGAATTGCGGGAAAAGAGGGCCCATTGGATGACCGCACTTCAAGAATATGATCTTGAGATTGGACCGGCTAAAATTTTCAAAGGCCAAGGCCTTTGTCTTCCCACTACGCAATCCAATGACCCCACATAGCAGCAGTCCGAATGGGATCATGAGGAAGAAATTCCCTCAGGTGTTGTTAATGTTATCGATGCCCCGACATCAGAATGGTACGATGATATCAGATTTTTTTTGAACCAAGGGTTTGATCCCGAAACCCTTGATTTTAAGAAAAAAAGATCTTTAAGACTGAAATCTACTCCCTATCAATTCATCGATCAAGTTCTTTTTAGGAAAAATTATGATGGAGTATTTCTTAGATGCTTGGAAAAACATGAAACTGATGACATTTTGTTTCAATTTCATGCAGGTCCTGCTGGAGGCCATTTTTCAGGAGAGACTACAGCACACAAGATTCTTAGGGCCGATTATTATTGGCCCACATTGTTTAAAGATGCTTATGCTTATGTCAGGAAGTGTGAGCCATGCCAGAAATGCACAGGAAAGTTTAGGAAACCTGCATTTCCTTTACAACCGGTTACAATTCAGTTTCCATTTCAACAGTGGGGACTAGATTTTGTTGGGCCTATAAACCCTCCTTCATCTCTCCAACATAAGTATATCCTCACAACCACATACTATTTCACTAGATGGGTGGAGGAATCCCCCCTTAAACAATGTAATGTTTCCCAAGTAATCTCTTTCCTTGATAGCCATATCGTCACATGCTTTGGCGCCCCAAAGTACTTCGTTTTCGATAATGCATCTTACTTCTCCTCAATCGATATGACTGAATATGCTTTTGAGATGGGGATTAAGCTTAAGTTTTCTGCCAATTATTATCCTCAAGGTAATGGTTTGGCTGAGTTGTCGAACAAAAAACTGATAAACATTCTTAAGAAGATTGTAGCTTCTCATCACAGAGATTGGCACACACAGTTGTATAATGCATTATGGGCAGATCGAATTACCCCAAAAGCAGCAATTGCAAATTCTCCCTAATATTTGGTTTATGGAAAAGAAGCCATCCTTCCCACTAATCTTACCATCCCTTCACTACAATTGGCACACTCTGTCCAAGAAGATGATTCTTCTCCCCTCCAGCAAAGAATTGACACCCTCTTGAAGTTAGAGGAAGACAGGGAAATGGCCAAGAACAAGTTGTATCATCATCAGCAGATGGTGAAAAGATGGTTTGATGAAAAATCTTCATCTGACAAGGAATTTTCTATTGGTGACCTGGTTCTAAGGTGGGATAAGCAACGTAAAGATAAGAATCAGTACACCAAGTTTCAGCGCCTTTGGCTAGGACCTTTCATTATTACAGAAAATATTGGTCCCAGCACTGTTCGATTACATACGCTAGAGGGAGTTGTAGACACCTTCCCAGTGAATGTGTCTCTTCTAAAAAAGTATTTTGTTTGAACAATCTGATGCACTTGTACATAGGTGTGGTTTGTTTTTTAATCATTTGTTTTATTGCATTGATATTTTGATTGCTTTGCTTGTTTTGTTTTGGTTTTCATTAATAAGGCTTCACACTTGTGGTAATGGCTTACAATCGTTTTTCTTAGCAGCAATTGTTTATGAAGTTTCAGCATTGTTATCAATCTTACTTTCTGGCTTTTGATTAGAATTTGCTCTGAAGAATAAACAGTCAAATAAGTGCAATGCTTTTGGGTACTTTTCACTTTGATCATTATCTTTCACCATGCTTTATTTGTGTAATTGAGGTATGGAGGATGGTCATCATTTCTCTATCTGGTGTTTCATGGTTTAACGGCATATCATAATAACCTGACCAGTTCCAATTGCTCATGGATCCTTTTACAATCACTTTGAATAGGAATCTTGTTTAAAATTGTAAGTTACAAGGTGGGTGGTCTTGTTATCAAGCTAGCCCATTAGGTTCATAGGTGTTTAAAGTGGAATGACATCTTCACATCAAGCCACGACACTTGGAAGATGACTTTCAGTTCTGCTGGAAGGTGGAAGATCCTATTACAGGTCGGTCCATTCATGATCCGCAAAGCACTGGTGAGTAACATTACCACTATATGGTCACCAAGCCATGGTAATGCCTTGCAGCCTATGCCAAAATTAATTTGTCTTTCATTATGGAATTTTTGTTGTATGCAAGAACAGGGGGTATTATCACAAGCCAGCCCTGCTATGATCATGGGTTTGATCTTGGACTAAAGTTATCATAATATGGTTACCAAGCCATGATAATTTCTTTTGGTTTTGCAGCCAAAGGACAAGGAGTCTCATTATCGAGCTAGCTTGACTAGTTTCCGGATCAGGCCTATGAATGGCACTGTTTCATCTGATCACCAAGTCAGTACAGTGGTCTTGTATCAACAAGGTGCTATGTAAAAATAAAAATAAAAAGGGAAAGAAAAGATAATGGAGTATATATATAGTCCGTAGAGGATCACTGAATATACATATAATTAATAAACCAAGGTGAACTGTAATTAGGATATCCATGAGCATTTCTAAGACTGTGCCTAGGTTCAACACAAGCTAGTTTTCAATGATTACATCATGGTAAGGATTTGGCATTACTCTCTAAATCTCCTTATCGGATGAGTGTTATCTTTAAAATAGTCATTGTTGAGATCTATCCATTTTCATGTTCACTGTTTGTTGTATGTTATCTTTTGAGTGTCTTCTTTGAATTGAGTTCCAAGAAATTGGTTGATTGACATGTTGTCTTTAGTTGGATTTGATTGCAGAGATAACTAGTTCTTCCCAGCCAGTCGCCATTTGTTGTAGCCACAACAGATCCCATGCTTAGCTAAGCACGAGAGCCCCCCAATTTTAACAAATGCTAAGGTATTTGGGTGAGTCATCTTGTAAATTTTGGATTTTGATTATACCTCTAAAATTGTTCACCCATGCTTTTGGTCTGCTTGTTTGCAAGGGTTTGATTATTTCTTCCTAAGTGTTTTGGTCTGAAAAGAGCCAAAATTTTGAGTATTTTGTTGACTATTATCGTCATCCCGAAACCCAACATTTGGAGAACCCGAACCCCACAACCCAATAGGTGCGGGTTGTGGGATTGTTTTTTTTAAATCTTGGTTTTGGTAATTCCAAAACCCGCAACCCGACAGCTGTGGGTTGCGGAACCATTCTGTAATAAGATTGGCAAATAATAACCTCAAAACCTGAACCCCCCAATGGCGGAATTCGGCTTTCGGGATTGTGGTTTTCGTTATTTGGTGTGTTCCCCCGGAACCCGTAACCCGTAAATTCGGGATGTGGATTTCGGGATGGTTATTTTTACGTTACAGTTTAACGTTTCCGAAGCCCGCCACCCGCACAGTTGGTTTTCGACTTTCGGAAATCCTTTTTTTTCTTACTTCCATTTTGTGAATCCGCAACCCGCAAATCCGTACTTTCAGGTTTCGGCTTGCGGGATCTTTGAATAAGAACTTCATGCAATTTTTGAACCTGATTCCGCGTTCTGATCCGGTTCATCTCCGTCGTCCGTCTGTTATAATCTCACAGTCAAATTGATTTTGGATAATCAGTTAAGTCAGGCTTTGCCATCTTGTCCTTTTGAAATTTGGTTCTGCCAAGTTATCATTTTCCTATGTAATTCATGACAACGGATGCTACTACAAGTCTATTAGTTACTTCATGTTGGATGGACGCCATCTTTTAGCCTTAAGTTCACCATGTCTGGACTTGATCTTTGACACCTTGTCATTTTTTTTCCCCATCTTAATGATCGGATTTGTTATGTGCGAAGAATTGATTCCCTGTGTACTGGAACTCCTAGTCAAGACCTTTTTGCACATCAACTTTATCACCATAACCTTCATCTCTGTTATTAATCACTAGTCATAATTGTCGATGGAAGATTGCTTGCAACGATGTGATCGTAAAAGGCAGTTCAAAATCATGCGAGTAGTAATTGAACTCGTACTTCGCACAAGCCTTGATCCGACTGGAACATACCTCGGCTTTTTCATTACAATTGAAGTAATTACAATGAATTGAGTGGATAAGTTTAATCATTTCATATTGCCCCTGCCCGATTATCATCGACCTGCTAGTTGGCCTTTAAGTAGCAATTAACATGAAAATTCCAGTTCATCCATTGCCTTTTCAAACAGGAAACACTCTGTTCGGTGTTCTTCTTATATTCTTCCATCCAAGACTCATTCAGAATGAGTAATATTCATGTAGATGGATTTTTTTCTAATGTTCAGGTTGAAAATGAAGAACTCTACCCCTTGTTATATCAAGAAATGTTGTCACCACCATTTGATGCAGGTGTTCCCGATCTTAGCAGTGGTAGCAGTGAAGAAGACTTCGAAACTTTGTCTTCCTACATTCACAACCCCGAAAAGCAAAGGAAGGAAATTATGGAAGAATCAACTGATCTCGATACCGATGTTATACAGGACTTTATAATCAATGAAGAACCTGACATGTTGGCTACCGTTCCTAAAGCAAATCCTCTGATGGATTTCTCTATTTTTGATAGTGGGTTCCCCGACCCCGAATTTCCTATAGCGGATGTTCTGCGGGCCACACCACCTGTCGATGATAATGAACAATCTGTGATTGAATTTTTATGGTGCCACGAGACCTTATCTGATTAAAGAACAAGTCTTTCTTTTATGAAAGGTGGCGGAAAATATTTTAAGCTTAAAAATAGCAAGATTTCTTGGATCGATGGTTAGATCTGATTTTGTAATCCCCATTTTGTAGAACTTCTCCTTTTGGGACTCTTATGTAAAATTAGTATATAAGGAGGAATGTTTCTCTTAGTACGGGGTTGGGAATTTTGGAATTGCAATTCAGCAGGAGTTCGGACTGAAGATACTCTATTTATCAGAGTCATTGTAATTTTTGTACAAGACTTCTCTATTCAGGAAAGTTATCTTTTAATTCACCTCCAATTGTTCTACAAATTTCTTTGGGAATTGTTGAGTTAACGTTTCAAATTTGTCATCGGATATGTGTTTAATCCTTTGCAGGACATTCATTAATGCATAAGGTCTTTCATATTGATTTCTCTGTATGTCTGGATTATGCTAAAAAATTGTTCTATTAAATTTCTTTAATTGAACATTTTCACTTTTATATTTCTTCAAATGATTCGATGCAATTAAATATGTATAATCAAATGTTAATTTTTCAATTAGCACAATGATTACAGATCAAATATTTGAATAGGCTTAAACACTTTGAAGAATTATCACTTAATTTTCATTAAATGATAAAACTTTAAATCAGGAAGTGAAGAACCCAAAGACATTTCTGTTTAAGGTTTAACTACTTGTTCATCACACTTCAAATCTGATCTGCACAACATCAACTTCTCCTTTTAGGTCATATCTGACTTAGAATAGATCCTTTCCTTAGGTAGTTTAAGTTAGATTTTGGTGACAAGCTTTCACACTTAGTTTTCCTTGATAGGAAAACTGATATTTTGAGATCCAATCTTTTACTCATAGAGTGCCAGTGGAGGCCAAATATTCGTGGGTGATTACCACACTAAACAGATCGAGGATAGAATTGCCCTTGCGCAAGGTCTTTTGAAGCCTTTGGCTGGGTTTTCATCCCCTGTTGTGTGCCTTGGAATCCATTCCAGCACCTTGCACTTACCCTGCACCCCCGAGGCATCAACAAGCCCCTAGCGTAGCATTAACTGCACCCACATCAATGGGCCTCATGAAAGTAGTAGGATGTCCCTCGGGACAAACTGGTCCAACATCTGCATATGACACATTGTTTTAGTATTTCAAACTCACCATAAAAATAATATACTTTAAATTGAAAAAATTAAATAATTTTCAAAACAAAAACATACCTATATCTCCCCAGGCACCACCTGGAGGAAGTACCAGCTCTGGATCATAACGAAAGTCTAAACCAGCATATAGAAACTACTCAAATGATGGCACCTGTCTCTCCCACCATCCCCAGAAATCATCGGTGTGATAGCAAAAGTGGCTTTCACCACCACCCTGGTGGAGAAAAATGTCACCCCAACGGCCCAATATCAGCTCACGAGGAATGACGGGAGGCAAAGGAATTCCCAAACTAAGAGCAGGTACCTTATCGAAGAAGAAGGTACAAAGAATGCTGCCATATCCAAAGTTCTTCATTCTCCCAGTCTTACACCCTGAGAGTTGAAGCTTTATGTTTGCTAACAGACTAGTGCACCAGTCATACACATGACCTTGCAAGCATTTGATACCAATATGCATGCAGTGCCTTAAGGATAAGTGTTGTGTGTCACTCCCTCCCATTCGGTTCAGCATACTTACAATAACTTTAAAAGGGAGGTTGGTAATGGTAGAAATAAGAATCTGACTTCCTAATTTCTCAATCCCTGCCACACAGTATGCATTTACGTATTCTTGTACAGACATGGAACCCACATTGCATGAGGACCCTTTCAGGTTTACAAGATATCCCCTCCTAGAGAGTCATATAATGAATTATATGTCATCAATGGTGAGGTCTAGGGTCTCTCCCCGGATATCAAACACATTGGCATCTGCATCCCAATACTGAATGAGTCTTTGAAGCAATCGGTTAAGTGCCCTCATGTTCACAGTTCTATAGAATTTCAACAAACCACACCTTCAGAGTGCATGTAGAGTTGTCGGGTCTTGCATAGCCACCCTATCCATCTCTTCATGCTCCCTTTCTCTCCAAACAAGCACCATCCTGCCAAAAGAAGGTCAAAATTTTAGCTCTCAACATGTGTTTCTCCATGTTCATGGGTGTGCGCTACTCCTTAAGGTAGACAGTCACTTTTGGGCACTACTGTCCTTGAGTAAGATTAGCGCACACCTCCAGTATGCCCTACTTTCCCTCTTAGACAATAGCGCACACGCACTTCACGAGTTGAGCATAGCTCCAAATTGAATTTTAAGCATAAAAATTGATAAATGAAGCATCAAAATGCAAGTTGGGATGAAAATAACTTACTTGGTGGAGGAAAGAGGTCGAATGGTTGCCTGATTTGATCACTACGAATGGATGAAGATCAAGGGTTTGCTCCAAAAACCTGCCTACAATTCCAAATGTGATATTTGAGTTTCCAAGTAGAAATTACATATATGAATTTGAATTTGATATTTTACCCACTTTTGTGAAAAGTCTATAGTTTCAAATGTCATAAAAAAGGGTTATTTTTAATCATTAATACCTATAAATGTTGATGAGATGAGATGAATTTAACCTATGTTTCTCAAATTTTCACTAGATTTTCGTAGCATCAATCTATTATGACTTAATTTCTTTATTGACTGACCATGTTAAATACTTTATGGTTGAAATTTTATGTCATTGAAGATTTTTTGTCGTTAATACTAACTTGGTTGTTGAGATCCTAGTCTTTGGCAGGTTATGAGTTATGATCCTAGAAGCTGTCATTTAAGTCATTTTAAGCTCTTGTTTGGACTATTGAAACCTAAACAAGATTGCCGAGCAGACTTGTGCTCTTCAAGCTCATTAACGGAATTGAAGGCCCATCTACTTAAGTATAAGTTTAACCCTTTTCCGGACTTTTGCGGATTGCTTACGAAAAAGGAATACTCTAGTCATCTGTGGCTAGAAGTGTTCTTCTTCCATTGTTTTATACTTTTTCAGGGGATGAGACTAACTTTACGAAAAAGGACCTTTTGGAGCCTTCTTTAGGGTTTTCAGGCTCTCAAAACATGAAAACACCAAGTGAGCACTCACCTACTCGGACTCGATGTGAAATCCATGAGAGGGTAAATAGAGGATTGTTTAAGTTTTCAGACTCTATAAACAGGAAAAAACCGACGAGCATTAACCTACTTGGGCTCGATATTAAAATCCACGAGTAAGTGTATGGAGTTATTGTTTAAGTTTTTTGCATTCCTTAAAATTGAAAACACCGGCGAGCAAGAATAGATCTCGGCTCGATATTAAAATCCAGAGATTAGTATTATAGAGTATTCTTCTATCTCTTCTTCGAACTCTGTAAACAATGAAGAAGGTCCTGAGTCTTCCTCCCATGGGATAATTAAACTCTTTACATGGTTGGATCTATTGGGTTTTCATTCTTTCTTGGACTCATTAAAACAACAAGAAAAGTATTCTTTTATCTAAAAAGAATAAGGGATAAGAAGGGTATATCACATCTTGCAGTTTCAAAGGCAGTTCAGTCAGTCATATCCTTGAACACAGCACCTATTTGAGTCTATCATTTCAGTTGGGTTTAGTTTTTGACCTTAGGGTGAACCTGATCTCCGAGTTGTTTACTCCCCCGGTTGGTTATTCTTCCAACCATATAGAGGGTCTGCTAATGTCTCCTACATTGCAGGCTTATATCACTTTCCCATCATGTTGAAAACTGCCTAAGTCACTTTGTGTCGTGCTTATTGTTCAAGGATACAACCTGTGTCGGCCATTCTGCAGTTTATCTTGACCTCATGTGTCGGCCTTCCTAGTGTCAGTCTTGTTACTTGTACTACTCCACATCAGCTCATACCTTTGAGTGTTCCTCGTGTTAGATGATGGAGGATTCCTTAAGGCCTCCCTTCCAACATATTTCTTCCCATCGACATCAACTCATTTTGCTTTGGGAATGAATTTTAGAGTTTTGGTTAGTACCTTGGGGATTGCTGTCACCAGTGGCAATTTCCCTCGCTGTCGAATTATGAGAATACATCAATGTCTCTTATTTGATAGGTTCCTCAAGTGTTCAACATCAAGTTCACTTATTCACACTTGTTCGATCGTACTAGGTACCTTGGGCCCCATTATAATTATTGGTGGAAGCACTCGCGTTTGTTAACGGTATACATCAATGACCGGTAATCAAACGATTCCCCCCATGTTCGACTTTCAGCTCATTTATTCACATGGTTAGGGTTTGTACCTTGGGTTGTTTGGATGAAGACCTTGGGATTTTGATAACACTACCTCATTATGTTATCACCCAAGCTGTGCAAGAATGAGCCTCACTCATTTTGCCTCTCCATGAGACATAGATCCAGTTTGTTGTTATGGCTATGATCTCTCATTCTGACATGGATCCACGCTTGTATTTCAGTGTCCATGCTATATATACATCTCCTAGTTATGTATCAGATATCATGTTGAATTATACTACACATCTATATGATGTCAAGATTGTAATTGCTCGTTGACCTTGATCGTTGTTTCAGGTACTTTTGTGACTTGGTTCTATGGCTTCTTGCTCCTCCGCTGACTTGGAATTATAATGTATTTCAGCCATCGTTTTCGTCTGACCTCACACATTAGGGGGCATCTATTATAGGTCAAATCTACACTTCTCTACCCGTGATCACATTAAGCTGTCGATCACACAAAAGGACAACATGGATTGAAGAGCAAGATTGCCCTAGATGATACATGGACTTGGTTTACCCCTCAACAGCTGACAAAACCTTGTTTTAACCTACCTTTTGACATGTGCACTACTATATAGGCATCATAGTAGTGCATTTCTTGAAGTGTGCCCTACTCTACAAGCATAATAGTAGCGCACACCTGCTAGTATGCCCTACTTTACTTAAGCAAACTAGCGCACACCTTAAAAAATCTTGCAAACGCTGGTTGTAAAGCAGTGAAGTTGCATATTGTGTGCTACTCTACTATAAAATACTCATGCACATCATAAAAAGTAATCAAAAATATATTAATTTGACGAATTGGGATTAGTTGCAATTGGTTTTGCAACTTTCCCAACTTCCCAATCAAACTACCTCTCGATCCAAACTGCATACCATGTCCCATAAATACAAGGGGGATAGATGAGAGAGAGGAGGATAAACTATGCATTAAGGGTTGTTACGCTAGAGGAATTACAAAGTTAGTGTGAAGAACAGGAGCCCAGGATCCGGTTGCACAAGCACTCTGAATGATTAGGTATAATTGTACTAACTATTTGCTTTTGACAATAAAGGTTGAAATTCCCTTCTCGTCCCAATCAAATGTCTAATGGATTGCATGTTTGTTTGGATTAAATGCTTGATTGTATTTGATGTCTAAATTGTATTTCAATTTCATCATTGTTATATCAGTCAAGATACATTGAGGAAGGTATCTATTGTATCGCAGGTTCGTCAAACGGAAGATCAAGTGGAGGATCGATTGAAGGAGCAAGCGAAAGCTAGGATCGAACATCGTTAATAAGGTATGCCTTCAAGAACCTTGATCTATTTCCTTTTGTAGAAGCCCATGTGATATGATTAATGTATTTACCTATCACCCCAGAAGTTGGTAGTGTCCCTCTCCTCGCTATAGGGTAGAATCCCCGAACAACAGGGTCCTATGAGAAAATAAATCTTATTTTTTCATGTTTTTCAACTTCGTGTGAACAAAAGTTTTATTTGTGTTTAGAATTTTAATTTATAGTAACAACAAAAATTTTAGAGAATTATGATATCTTTCTATTTATTATTTTTACGAATTTTTTTATTGAGATTTGATATATCAATTTAGCAAATGTTTGAAAGTATGTTCTTATAAAATGAAAGGACTAATAAATAGTCATGTTTTTTCAGTTGCATGAAATCATTGTTAAACTTGTGCTTTTTAAAAACAAAATATGATACGACAATCTATAAAGAGTGTATTAGTGCATGGCTATAATTTCGTACCCAATGGATGAATATATAGATTATTATCATTTTTTGAATCGGATCGATGCACAAAACTTGTCGAATATCAACACATTTATTTTGAGTGGACATTTTCTCAATTTACACTCAAACTACAAAATATAAGAGTACCCTTTTGAAGTAGACACTCCAATGAAGTGCCCCATATTTTTTTTCAGTTTTTTTCATTGTATATTTTTTAAGTTATGGAGTTTTCATTTCACTCCATTTTTAAAACAATGAAACCAAAATAGACACAATTGTTAACAAAAAAATTAATTAAAATTATCAGATCTCAAATAAATACAATGAAATCTATACCTATGGAAAGTATATTCAATGATGAAACTAATGGTATTGGTTTTGACAGTTGCTTTTCAATACTAGATATTGGTTTTACCTTCCAAAATTGAAGAAACCTGAAAACAATTCATTTTCCAGTATTAACAGGTTTTCGGCCAAAAAATAGTTTGGCTAAAAACCTGTTTATTTTTCGGTTGAAAGTTTTTTCAATAATTGACTGTTAGATTTAATAAAAAAAATGTAGCCATTGGATTAATGTGTTTTTTTGGCCGAAAAATAGTTTGTCCAAAAAAGTATATAATACAAATTTTGCGATGCAATTCTCACCAAATGGACACCCAATTTCGTGATTTCACCTAGGTGAAATAAATGCAAAAAAGTAATGGGTTCTGACAATTTGCAGCCATGTTAGGTACCCATGTACATACAATATTCTCTTAATAAATAAGAAAAGAGGGGAGACCTCACAGGAAATGAATCCCCTCAAATAGAGAATGTGAATGAGTAGGCTATGAATATTTCTCTCAAGAATCCTTCAATCCTAAGTAAGCTTGCAAAAATGTTAATTGCTTCTTGGTGAAGCGATTTGTAAACATGTCTGAAATATGTTGTGAAATCCTCCACCTAGAATGGATGTGATCCAATTCGTGAGATCCAAACACTTTAAAGTTCTTGAATGATGGTTCCTAACCACTCCTTTCTTATAATGGAGGAAACCCCTTGAACTTTTTATGTGGAACTCTATGAATTATAGGAGAAAAATTTATAGATCATGAGTTTGAATAGAAATTCTTGAGATAATTTTAAATGAGAACCTAGTTTGGGAAATTTTTCCTGAATTGTGTGATTTTTTTTTTACTTTTTCACTATATTTAGGATCTTGATCTTGAACAAGTTTTCTAATGAAAAGTAAAAAATTGTTGATCACCTCTTCTTTTGGGTCTATAAAAAGATCTTCCTTAGATGAGTGGTTGGTTGGAACTAACACATATCCCAAAGAGGTAGGGTTTGTGGAAGGTTAATTTAATGTAAATATGTCCTCATAGGTCAGATATTTGGCATATTTATATTCAAGGATGCACGAGTATGGAGTAGAAACTACTACAAACACATGCATTCATATGTCATTCTTTGGAGTGGCATCTTGCTTGATTTTCTCCCCGTCTTCTATTACTTCAAATAAATTCTTGTACATGAAATCATCTTCTTTATGTGGTCATTTTTTACAAAAAGCATACGACAACTACTCCTTGTTTGAATTTCAATAATAAAAGTCTCAATCTTCTTGAGAACCATTGGTTTTGATTACTTGTTTCCTTTCAATGGTTTCCTTTTCTTTCTTGAACTTCTTCTACCCTTATTTGATGGAAGTGCACACACGTTTGAGGTATTTGGAAGGATCATTTGGTTGATAATATATTATTCTCAGAAAATAAAAATAAATAAATAAAAAATAAAAGATTTAAAATTTTCCAATGTAGGAGTGGTCCACAAGGCACCAACAGGCACAAGATTCTTATACTCTTGTGCAGGTTCTTTTCCGTTCTCAAAATAGGTAGTCCAATCAAAAGTTATATGCCAAATAAATGACCTATTTTTTTTACAAATTTGACATGAGTGCAGATAAAAATGAATTAAAAATAGAAAACAAAAACAAATCTATTCCAAAAATATATAGTTAGAATCTGCACATAGAGCTCGACAAGTGTGTGCAATTTCTTCTGTAGTGCACAAGTGGATCATATGTGGAACTAGGTGTGAAAAACATGAAATTACAACATTTGATGTGTTCTTCCTAAATAAGACTGACCTCAAGGTTTGGAAATTCGAAGCTAATTCCAAGCCTGCAAGGGCACCAAAAACAATTTGAATACATACACGTGCACGCGGACAGGCGCGCACGCATTTCTAGTAGCGCGCTGCAGATAAGAGCGCACGCATTGCTAGAAGCACGCACATGGATATGCGTGCATGTGTAACTAGAAGCACGCATGCGTTGCTTCTTTCTCTATAAAATCTA